>JBBPDI010102004.1:0-10554 GCA_037974545.1 Cucumis variabilis
TTCCTTCTGTAGACCTAGTAGAGCCAGTAGCAATAACTTTTGGAAAAACATCTGGATATTGATCAATGAATGACCTTTCAAAATGTACTGCCTTCCATAAAAAAGCTAATCAGGGGTGGAATGACTTATGAAGAGGTTGAACCTGCTTGTTAGAAAGAATTTTCTAACCAAGGTCCCAACATCCAAGTGGCCTAACTTAATTATTTAGTGCAGAAAACTAGCCAAATCAACGAAGTAACTCTAGTTACTAAGCTGCTAGAGTTTCGATATGTTTTCTTCATAATCTCTTTTTCTTGGTACATCAACTATGGAGACGAGGAATAGAACCTTTGACCTCTAAGAAGGCAAATTGTATTAATTACTTTTGAGCTAAGCTCACTTTGGCATCATGTACTACTTCAAGATGCCGCCATGGACAAGAACCTTACCTTATTGAAGTATTTGAAACCAGAAAAGTCCCTAAAAAGTTAAATTCTTTGCCTGGATGGAAGCTATGGGTATATCAACGCAATCAAGAATATCCAGAGAAAACATTCCATGTGCTAGTTTTAACTTTGTCATTTTGCATGGTCAATCGATTTAGACTAGTTTAAAGTCTTGATTATTTTTGAAATTTGCATGATCAAACAATATATACCAGTCTAAAAGATAAAAGTAACATATAAAAGAAAAAGCAGTGTTGGGAAATTATTACCTCTGCGGGTGTAACTAGAATTAAAAGATATTGTATTGCCTTAACAAAAACATTAGGCTTGGATTTGGTTAGCTCAACAGCATAGAGGGCTTGCTCCTCCACATTAAACTCAGGACATTGACCATCCCTGACCAAGTGGTAAAGTAAGAAAAAGCACCATTAGTTGACGAGCTAGATAGTTATACTTCAATGAAAAGTACTCTATAAACACCTAACAATCCACTTCCTATGCTTACTATATGGAATACACATTTCTTAGTTTGCAATTAGTGGGGTAAAATCAATAAGAATTTTATTAGCATTTATTTAACATGTGAACAGCTTCCTGATAGTTTTTTTTTATAAGATTACTAATACAGTTTAGGAGAATTAGCAGTAGCAGAACCACTAATATGTCCAACAGCTACTAATACAACACCGATGCACAAATTCTAGAAGCTAGGCAACTTCTTGAGAAGTGCACCACAAAAGACTTGTTAAAGATTTTGTCTCTGTTTAGAAGTTCTTAAAAATTTTCCTTGTTTGTCGCAGCTATCTAAGTCATGATACTTGGTACAAAAGGTAGGATAGTTATCTCAAAGCTACCAATTCGTGTTATCTTGGTGAAACTATGATCGAACTACTAGAGTATTCAAATTTCAACGAGAAGAATCTTCATTTTTCTTCATAACCATGAGCTTGGACTAGTTTGTGTGCATATCGACTATTCTCGCAAAAAAAAAAAAAAGACATCTAACCTAACTACATTTGATTATCAAGAAAACTACCAAGATATCATATCCTAGATAGGTGACCATCATAGTCCGCACTCATTCCCTTTAACACTGTACAAAGAAATACTAGGAATGTTATTAAGTTATTAACCGAAGCATAGTTATAAATTTTTTTAATAAGAAACTGTTAGAATCCTTTAATTATTTTCTAAGTATTTTTCCTGTTAGAATCCTAGAATATTTATGGAAAGATTATGGAAATGTTTTCCTTATTTCCTAAATCTTTTCCTTTTTTATTCCATTGTATACTTTATTTATTCTCCTTGTACCTATTGTATTATTATTAGAAATAATAACAAACAATCGTAGTTTTTCTCTCAATACTCGGACTTTCATGTAAATTGGTATGTGCTCTTTGTCTCTCTTTTCAATATGGTATCAGAGCGAGACAATGAACACACCCTAGAAACCCTGAAAAAAAAAAACCACTGATGAAAATCAAACAAAAGAGATAGTCGTGTACAACAAAGGGAAAAATGACATATTCAATTTGTGGGGAGCACACACATTCTAAGTGGTTGTACCATAGTAAAAAATTAATGGAAAATCAAAATATGGATACAATGCTAGTAAAGATTTGCAAGACATGAATATACAACATGACTTACACCCAGAATAACTTAAGAGTCGAGTATACCTTCCTCCAGCTTTACACACTTTGTCCAAATTAGAGAAACAACTATTTTGCAAGAGGTTGTACGAGTTGAAAGTACTTGATGGTTATAGTTCAAACATTTTAAACTGTTTCAATGGAGGAAAACAAAGTAATGGGATTAAAATCTCATGACTATCATGTTTTAATGCAACTTCTATCGATTGTCATTGGGGAAATGCTTTCAAAGGGCCGAAGACATTCAATAACACGAATATGTTAATTCTGTAATAAAATTTACCAATGTGTAATTGATCGAGAAAGTATGTTGGAAATTTAAAAGGAGGTAATTGAAACATTGTGCCTTTTTTAGAGGTATTTTCCTCCTTCATTCTTTGACATCATGACTCATTTGGTCATTCACTTGGGTCGTGAAGTTCATTTGTGTGGATTCGTTCAATTTCGTTGGATGTATCCATTCGAAAGGTATCTGATTTTCATATCATACATTATAGGTAGCATACAGCTAAATATCTTAGGTAACTTATAATAGTTATGGTATTACCCTTAGTACATGAAGACTCTAAAAGGGTTTTTTAGGAATCAGTCACATTCAGAAGGGTGCAGAGCGTTATTTAGCTGAAGAATGCATCTTTTTTTATAAGAATTATGTTTAAGGTTCAATAGGACTTGATGATAAACAACGTCGAAATGAAGAATTTAATAATGATATCATTCTCGAAGGTCATCCTATATCTACTGGAACGAAAATTACATTATCTGATGAAGTGCTCAACCTTGCACATCAATATGTCTTGTTTAACACAAAAACAATTAAGCCATACATAGAGTTAGTGATGTATCAATTGTACACTGTTTTATCATCTTTTGAAGATTGTATTAGAATTTTAATTAGTGATACATCAAATACTTGAATGCATAGGAATGAATTGATCCTATCAAATAAAAGACTTGCAAATGATGACAATCTCTTAATGATGGTTCACTCGAAACAATTTTCTATTTGGTTGTGAGAGAAGGTAATGTTTTGCTTACTTATGATAATGGTCTCGATCATGAATTCATCTAACTATATAGATTTTAATTGGAACATATTTCATTGGATGTAGGTAACACAAAAGACTCATATATATTGAAATGGCTTGCAAATGAACCACGGAAGACTGCAATGTCTTTTTCAGGTTATATTATAAATGGTCAATGGTTCCATATTAAAAGTACAGAAAGATCGACTCAAATAGTGATGTTTCAATTGATGCAAGTACAATATGTTGATCAAGTGCTGGAGATGGATCTTCAAAAATTGATGTGGTTACATATTATGGAGTCTTAACTGAAATGATTTTATTAGATTATTATGTTTATCGACTTCCATTGTTTAAGTGTGATTGGGCTAAAATGTTAATTTGCATCAAAACCAAAGTCAATTTTCAAGCAAGTCATACATTCTTGTGTCATAAGCTAAACAAGTTTTTTATGCAAAAGAAAATGAAAATTCTCCTTGGTATGTTGTATTGAAAGCACCACCGAGAGAATTTCATGAATTAGACAAATATAATGAGAATGTTGATACAAGCTTTGTGAGTTACAAATCCTCCCTATCGCTTCATGATATTGATAACAAGTTTGAATGTAGCAACAATTCACGGAACGACTGTGAAGGCATCTTATTATGATAACTTACGAATTATAGTCATTTTGTAAATTTGCACTAACATGTGACTTGTGACCATTTTGTGAATTTACACTCGTATAGAGTTGGTGGTCATTTTGTAAATTTACATTCATAGTGCATACATAGGGACACTTTTGTATAATATTAGTTGGTTTTGTTTGTGAATATAGCGCTAGTCAGTTATTTTGTAAATATGCACAGACAATTGTTAGGTTGTGTGCATTGTGAACCATTTCAATTTGTAACGCTCTACAATTATTTTACATATATAATCAATATATATAAGTGTTCTCTTTATTCTCACTTGAACCATTGCTATGTATGTTAGTGCTTTTTTTTTTTTTTTTTTAGGTTGTGTGAACTATTTGAATCAAAGAGCTTCAACCATTGGGAAAGAAATGAAGTCAAATATGCATGTAACTTATCTTTAAATATTTATTTAGATAGAAAGTATCATATATATATATATATATACATACATACATATATGTATGTATCGATATATGTATAGATATATATCTATACATATATATATGTCTATACATATGTATGTATATATATATATATATATATATATATATATATATATTCTTATACTAATTTCAATATTTTATGTCTTAGGATTTTAATAAGGAAAAAATGGGACAAACCGTTGGGAAGAAATAAAAAAGTCCTCGTTCTACAATATATACATTAGAACGACGATGATCTGATCGAACGTTGGTAAAAACATCATGGAGATTTGCAAAGTCTTTCGGTGTGGACTTAACTCAATTTGGTAGCGATGAAGAGAACGTGGAAAAAGTGATGATGAGGATTGTAAACGATACAGATAATGTTTCCAACCCTAGTACAGAGAGAGAGATTAGGGAAATATCACCTTTTTCTAACCCACTTCACCACAATAACGTAGATTGTGAGGAAGCTACTACTCTACTTCGATCTTCACATGTCAATACAATTATTCATTCCTAGTCTAAACGACCACAAAATAGGCCATTAGATTCACTTGCTGCTCATACTAGATCAGTAGTCCGTAAACTACCCATTGAAGAGATTAAACCTAAGTTGGAAGAAAATGAAAATGTGGATTGTGAGGAAGTTCATACCAAAGAACTAGGTCCAAAAAAGACAAGAGGTCGGAATAAAAGGAAAACAATAGCGATGGAGCATGAAATGAAAGTAAATGTAAGATACAAGAAACAGTTGGGTTGTCCTCATTTTTGGGTTCAGTTGTCAGAGAAATGGTGCTAGTGAACATTGAAACTTGGAAAAATCTTTCAACCCGACAAAAAGAAATATTGTGGCATTTTATTCAAGTATGTAATTTATAATTATATATTTATATAATGAGTATAATTTGAACTTTCTTATATGATCGTTACCTAAATGACTTTATTCTTTAGGCACGATATAATGTTGATGAATGACAAAAAGAAATATTTCTTCCAAAAGATGGGCGGATTGTGGAGAGCAAGCAAATCTCGCCTAGTGAGTAAGATTGGGGAAGCTTCAAATGACGATGAGTGTGAATAAACTCAAGCCAAATAACATTTCTTCAATGTATGATTCGAATGACTTCGTCAAACACAAAACCAGTGCAACATTCAAGGTATGTTTGTAGTATGAAAGTTGATGGCATTTATTTCATTGGTTCAAGGTATGGAAACAAGTTTAGTCTTAACCTTTATTGATATCTCTTTGAGTATGATTTTCAGACAAAAAGCAAAAAATTTAAAGATATTGAAAATAAAAAAGGAAGCAACTTTCTCACACATGTAGTCGTAGAGGCTATCCTCGACTAGCTGAAGATTTGGTATAATTTTATGTAATTAATAACCTTATTATATTTAGCACATATAGCTAATATATAACTAACTATTGTGTTTCAATGTAGAGAAACTCTTCTTCTTCAACTCTGATTACCCAAGTAGATGTTTAGACAAAGGCACATGTGAAGAAAGATGGAAACCTATCAACTCGCAAGTGACTGACACTCTGGTTGGTTTATTTTTTGTATTTTTTATTTATGTTTTTATTTTTTATAGTTGTTTCCATTTGAGTATTGATTTCTTCAACTAAATGGCTTGTTTAATGAACTATGCTTTACGCCACTTGTTTCGATCTCTTGTTAGGTTATTGCAATGTTGTGACTTTATCTAATGCCTTCTTCTTTCTCTCTCCCCCCTCGATGATTTTTTTTATGTCTCATGCGTTGTTTACTGTTAAGTATTAATTTGTACTTGGATTATTGCCAACTATATGACTTGTTTGATGAAGCCACTCGATCTCTTATTTGGTTGTTGCCCTTTTAGTAGTGAGATTTAACTGAAGTAGTTTTTAAATGTTGTGACTTTTTATAGAACATTTTGACATTGTTTTTTATATATGAAAAAAAAACTGAAAAATTTGAATGATCCTATTAGAGTACCATCATCGATGACTATTCCTACTCTCACTCCTACTCCAATCATAAATTCTTCACCGGTAAATTCACTTGTAACCTTTTTGTTCCTTTATTATTTTAAATTATTACTATTTGAGATTATTCTAACCATATTGTTATTGAAAAAGAATGTTACTGCCAACACTTCCCATAAGTGTTTGCTACAAGATTGGATTGGTTCAGGAGAAGTCATTACTGAAGGTAGATGGTCCTCCAATGATCCATCAATTCTTGTCCACCATGTACCTCTTGGCCCCAACGCAGTTCATGTGTGAGTTGATACAGTTAAAATACAAAATTCCATCTTATAGAGGCCTACTTCTGACATTATTGTTATTGACAATGCTGTGGGCACTATTGTAGCATGTCTAATAGATAAAGTCAAATTATGTAAGAAATTTTATTTACTTTGTGAATTAGGTATTTATTTAGTTATTTTAACTAATTTATTATTAGAGTTAGATAATGATATTTTTTTTATTTTTTGTTAGGTGATTGATATGTGGAGAAAACATTGGAACAACACATATATGTGGGATTATTTTGGTATTGCTACAATTTGAACATCTTTTTTTTTTTATCATATCAAAATTTTGGGATTATATATATGAAGTCATTTTTATTTGAATTAAGAATTTACTTTTTCTAATAGTTAAGGACTTTGTTGGAACTTATAAGCATTGACTATTATTTCTAAACCTTGAATGAATATAATGCTTTCTTTCTTTTGTATGTTATAAATTCGAATATTTTGGTTACAATTATGAATGTAGATTTTGATGCATGTGAATTATACCTTTCTAGTATGGTAAATTACGACTTGATCTGTAAATATCTATATGATTATAATTTGATTTTACAATATTAATATTGCATAGTTGCTATTAGATCAATTAGAGTTATATATTTATATTATTACAAAGAAAAATGCTATAGAGGTCCATCAACAATAAAGTTTGTGTAAAAATGGGGTATTTACAATTTGTTTCCATTACGATGAATATTGCAAATAAAAATAAGAAACTTTCAATAACATATTTAGTTTTTTATAACGTTTTTTTTATTGTTATAATAATATTTTATGGTACTTTTTTGAAACGTTTCTATAGCGATGAATTAAAGCTATAATATATCAAGTTTTTATATTTTTATTAATAGTTCTACGAATACCACTATTAAAAAGTGAAGGACTTTTTGCTGTGACAACATTCATAAAACGCTACAAAAAACTGTTTATAGCATTTTTTCAATATTATTAAAATAGCTATTGAATGGTTTTGAAAACGTTTTTCGAACACAATAAAAAACGCCACAAAAAGTCTTTTATAGCGTTTCCCAATGTTATTAAAAACGCTATTGAAACATTTTTATAACGCTTTTCTAACGCAATAAAAAATTGCTATCCAATTTTCAGTAACATTTTTTCGATGTTATTAAAATAGCTATTGAAACGTTTTGATAACTTTTTTCGAACGCTATAAAAAATGTTATTCAAAACACTATCGAAACATTTTGATAGTGACTTTTCAAATGTTTCAATAACGTTTTTTTTTCATGTTATAAAAAGCATTAATAGCATCACATATGTGCTATCACTGGGAACCTATTATAGCATTTTGCATAGCGTTGTATAAACTCTATGAAAAGTCATGGACTTTCAATAACATCGACTATGACAACATTTTAAAAACACTTTGGAAAATCAACGATAGCAGTTTTTTTATGCTATTGTAACTGATATTTCTTGTAGTGGATGATACCTATCAAATATAGGTCATATCACACTGAATTTGGATTATCAATCTTTGAGTTTTCACTAGAAGAAATCTGGACTTTAATATCGGTTTAAAACTGACATTAATGACCTTTAGTGTTGGTTGGCAACCGATATTTATGCTAGCGTTATTGAAGGCCTTTAATGTCGTTTCTGCTTTAATGTCGTTTTTAAACTGACAATTTTATGGTGTTATTGAAGATCTTTGGTGTCGGTTAGCCTTTGATGTTGTTTTAAAACCGACATTAAAGTATTATTTTTGGATCTATTTTTATAAATTTATTTTTATTTAATTGTTGCATTATTGTCCATTTTTTTATAAACTGACATTGGGTACGTGTAGATAAATATTTTTTTCTTACGTGAACAAATCAATAAAATTAATATTATTTTAGAAACTACAATATTTTTCTTTTACATTTGTATACACAAAATGAAGTCTTAATATTGTGTTTGTATATATACATTCTACAATAATACATGAAACAAGAACTTAATATAAGACTTAAATAAGAAATCTTAAACGTTTTTCTAGTCTTCAATCTTCAACGATTGCCTGCTATCAACACAATCGCTTAGCTTTGAACTTGATATGACTTCAATCATTCTACAAACAATATCAAAATAAATCATTTAATCTTTAAAGTTCTAACAAGGCAACTTTGAAAAAAAATGTGGCATTTTAGCAACTTCAATGCACTAAATAAAAAAGATTATGATACTTTGGATGGGAATTTTAGTCAAATCACGAAAATTTATATTCACATATAGCCAATGATGATAATCTAAAACAATCTCACTATAAGTGAAAAGAAATCAGTACAATCTTAAAAAGTAAAACTACTGACAACAATAGAGTACATACGACAATTGCAGTTACCTTGGCCTCTCTCCCAACATTTCTTCTCTTTCTAGATCTTGAAGTTCTTCAATAATCAGATTAGAGCCAGTATGAACAATGAAGCTGGGAGTGAATGAACAATAACACTACGCTCAAAATGATTCTTTCCAGATACAAATTATATTTAAAAATCATTGTTGTTAGCCCTCTTTCAGCACCATGATCCTAACATCTCTGTTCTTGGAAGATCCATTTAAGTTTTGATTCCTAATGACACAATTCAGAAAGTCGCATTCCTTATTAGACTTTGGAAAACTCTATATTTGAACCATTTCAAATTACTTCTAACCATTCCTTAATTAAAAAAAACAAAAATAGCATGTAAGGCGAAGAGAAAATCAAGTTTTTCTTTCTTTAATTGAAACAATTTTCATTAAGGAAAAAATATAAGTGTATAAAAAAGACTAGACAACAAGCATTATTTCTTCAAATATCAATTTCAGAATAGACACAATACTATGATTGAAAACTAAATCACTGTTCTATTGACTGAAATGTCCAACTAATTAATAGTATCGTGTCATGAGAGAGTATTTTATCTACAAGAAAAGATGAATATAAAGTATTAGAGAAGATGATCCTAAGAAGTTATAAGGTTAATTTTAATAAGATGATAAAAGGTATAAATAATATCAGGTAACTACATATCCTTATAAATTACACCATATAATATATTTATGCTTTAGTATCATATCTAGTTGATAAGAGCAAACTGTATTTTGAAAAAATAAGAGTTTTGAGGAACAATACTTACGCAACATTCCGAAGCACCCCTTAATTATTTGAAAAACTCTTAAAACAATACAAACATATATATTTTAAAAATCAAAACTTAATTTATGTATATCTATCCCACTACTCAGTTTGCACAAAGCATAACTATAAAAAGCTTGCACATTGAAAGAATAAAACTTCCCTAAAAGAAAAAGAAAATAGAAAAGAAAAGAATTTTCTAGCTATAGAATTCAACATCTAAAAAACCTACAAAACCAGCATACACTTTTCCACACTTCCATGGCAAACCAGTAAAAAATATTGATTGCACGCTTGCTAGCTATAAAATGTCTACTACTTCATGCAAAACTTTATATATTATTTCTATTTCACCTGCAAGACAGAAAATCGACACCTAAAAAACTAGCATACACTTTTCCACACTTCCATGGCAAACTAATAAAAAAAATTGTTGCACGCTTGCTAGCTATAGAATGCCTACTACTTCATGACAAACCAATAATATTTCTATTTAACCTACAATGCACAAGATCCGACACCTAATATACCAGCACACTTTTCCACACTTCCATATAATACTAAAACAAATACACAGCATCCAACACCTATATATATGTAATCACATATCAATAAACAAATTATATACAACCACTATAAGTGAAAAGTCAAAATCTAAAACTAATATGTAAAATCATGATATATTACAAAACAAAAGTATGTGTACAACAAGTTCCTCCAGTAACTAAAGTATGTACAACAAATACACATTTTTCACACATCCATATAGTACTACAGCAAATGTAGTGATAGTAAAAAACTACAATACAACACCTACTTCAAAAACTACAAGCTAAGTAGAAAGCTACAAGCAGAAAAACCCAAAAGTAAAGTATGTACAACAACCAGTTCCTTCACAAACGAAAGTCAACTAATAACTTATATA
>JBBPDI010102028.1:0-10550 GCA_037974545.1 Cucumis variabilis
CAGTTAAGCGTGCTTGGGCGAGAGTAGTACTAAGTTGGGTGACCACTTGGGAAGTCCTCGTGTTGCACTCCTTTTTTATTGCTATTTTTTCTTTAGTCCTTCCATTTTAGTCCTCGTGTTGGTTACATTTTTGATGTCATATATATATATATATATATATATAATAGTATTTTTAATATCAAATTAATAAGTACAACACTTTAATATCAACAACAATGAGTTTCTTTTTAAATTCCGTTTAAGAAAATTTGTCAATAACCCTTTTTTATCATTTTGTTGTCTAGTTTGGAATAGGCCTTGTCTTATTAAAATAAATTGATAATAAAAACAATTAAGGAGATTTGTAAATTGATTACAATTTGAGAAAAATAATTACAATTATGGGATATTTTTAAAAATAACAAAATAAATTAAAATATTTATAAGCTATAGCAAAATTTTGGACTTAATTTTTATCATTATAGCATATCAATGACTATCAGCAATAAAATTTTCTATTGGTTGTAAATATTTTGTAAAATCTACTCTTTTAAAAATTCTCCTACAATAATTGTAGGTTTAATTAATTTAATTTCATAAAATTAAATTTAAGAAATTGATTGATAATAAGAAAAACGAAATTGATTACAATTTAAGGAATTTTGTAAATTGATTACAATTTAAAAAAATAATTACAATTATGGTGTTAATTAATTTATTTTAATAAAATTTAATTTAATAAATTAATTGATATTAAGAAAAAAGAAATTTTATTTAAATTAAAATAATTGCATTCCATTGTTAAAGGTATAGATGGGATTTTGAAAAAAATTAAAGGATAAAGTTGTCCTAATATGTTTTTCCAACCTCCTGCCCTTTTATATACTAGAAAATATTGATGTTCGTTGCACGTGTGATAAAATTTACACTAAGTTAGAAAATGTACCTAAATTTTATTCACAAATCACTGATAGATTTTGTTATTGGTGTTAGAAATTTATCACTTATATAAATTTATGAGTGATTCAATCACTAATAGTAAAAAAAGTCTCATATTATCTGCAAACAAAAGCTTAACTCAACTTGTGACAATGTTATTATAAGTTTCTTAGTATAACAATTTCGAAGAGAATCAAACTTTTGGCTTTTAGAAAGAAAATCCGTTTTATTCTTTTAATCTAAACACAACAAAATTATTAATGAATCCAAATATTTCAAATAAATATATTTTGTTAAAAGACAAATGTTTTAAATTATCAAATATATTTATCATGAAATTTATTGGGTTAATTTTCATAAATATAACAAATCGGCAAAATATTTACGACCCGCATAACAAAATCAAAAAGTCCAATATATTTTTGTAAATTTCAGATTTGCCCTTGAATATTGCGGACGATTTTTTACCCTTTTCTTCTTCTTTTTTGTGATTTATTCATCTTCTCTTCATATCATTAATTTCTTCATATTATTACTTCTTCTTCTTCATTTCCACTTGATCTTTTTCGTGATTTCTTCATTTTCCATTCTAGAATTTCTTCCTTCTTTGATTTTTTTACTTCTTTCTTTTTTCACGACTTCTTAAAATTCTCACTTGGTAAACGAACTTCGTCAACTTCCATATATTTTCTCTTTCAGATCTTAACGATCTTGGTTCAAGATCGTGTACTAAATATAAAAAATCTTGATACATGATCTGTAAGCTCTTCTCTTCTTCTTAATCTAATATTTTTTATTTGTGTAAATCAATCTTAAGCACATTTTGCACCAATTAGAGATTTAATTGCTTTAATAAGAAAGTTTGGAACAATTTAAGTTCGTAAAAGAGATGAGAAAAATGAGTGAGTTTTAAAGAGAAGTAAATGGCAAAAAGGAAGTTGTTGTTTAGTTTTGGACATTTGAGTCTTATTTCCTTTTTAAAATAATAATAAAAGTTTTTCTTCCCTATTGTTCTAGAATGCCCGCACAATTTTTTTTCTTTCCTTTCATTGATCTCTCTTCCACAAACTCACAATCTGCCTTCCTCTTCCTCACGTTGACACCAGACGACGACCAAGCCACCACTAATAGTTGGCCACTACCCTCATCGTCGCAGCAACCACGAGCTGTGCAACCTTCCTTGTCGCCCGTCAAGTCGACGTTGCCAATTTGCACGCTTGTCTCCTCCACACCATTTAATACGCATATAGAGTCCTCGTTCATTAAACCATTGATGTGCCGCCACCATCAACAAGAGTTTTGATGACCAACAAGCCACGTCATCCACTGTCCTTGAAGTTTTGGAAGCTCCACTTCGCCACTGTTTGAGATGTCTAATTCGTGCTGTTGCTCCATTGTTTCGGTATCAATTCATGTCACTGTCGTTTTGGGTTTCCATTCCTTCAGGTAGTCGTCGGAATTTTCTTTCTCTCTTGTAGATTTGGGTAAAGTTGTAAGCATTATGGAGTGACTTTTGAGTACCTACCTAAGTTTGGTGTTAACATTGAATAAACCATGATTTGTGAATGTTAGGACGGAACTTAGAAAATCGCTAAACGCTTTTCATTGAAGCTAAGGCTGTGTCGATAAGCCTTTAGTAAGATTTTGGATACTTATAAAAAGTTTTCTTGGAATTTTGAATACCCATTAAGTTTGGACTTGATTTTTACAATACCCATAACATTTTGATACTAGATTCAAATTTTAGAGAAGTTTGGACCATTGTTCAGCTGTTTGGAAGCTTGAAATTGGGCGTTTTGGCTCCACATAGGTAAGTTTCTAAGCTTTTTAGAGTGGGTTGTTGAGTATCCATTTAACTTTAATGATAATATTGAGGAACCCCAATGTTGGATGCTTAATTTCAAATTTAGAAGGTAGTTGGAGTGTTGTTCGTTGAAGTTAAGGGTACTTGTTAAGTTCTTGGTAAGGTTTTGAATAGTTTTATTGAAGTTTTTTAGAGTTCTTGAATACCCATTAAGTTTAATCATTAAAATGAAATTACTCATAATATTCGAGTCCTAGAGTTGAAAGGTTGAAATGGACTTTCCATTTACTTTGGAGTCCGCTTGAGTGTTTTGGAACAAATTGATGAGAATCTTGGTTTTTCTTGGATGCCTCTTGAACACCAAATAAATGGTTAGTGCAATAATTAATTTACTCATGATTTGAATGCTAGATTTAAGTTTGAAAAATTGTTATCGTGCTGTGTAGGCGAGTCATGACGATTCGACAAGTTTGCGATAAGTGTTGGGTATTTTAATGCATTTTCTTTATGTTTTTGGAAATACCCAATTGTGTAGGCATAAGTTTGTTAATGCCCACAATGTTTTGGATTAAAAATAGAAGAGCTTGAGGACTTTGAATGAATTTCCATCAAGCTTGGCTCGAGATTGTTAATGGATCTAAATCTTCAAGGTATGGATATTGGGTATGAGAACTTATTGAAATGAAAAACTCAATCCGTTTGACATAAGTATGGACATCCATTTTTCTAAGAATTTAAATTTGAGGTTTAAAGGTTTGAAAGTGGACTTTTAGTCTAGTCTAAGGAGTTTAAAAAATTTAAGGTCTCTAGGAATGTAAAATAGCTTGAAGGCTCATAACGAAGTGTTTTTAAAGATTATTGTGTCGTCTTGCTAAGTGAAGATCTTAAAGATCTTAATCTTTGTTTCGGGCTAAATTGAAATGGGGAAATAGTGTAATCTCGGAGGTTCGAGTCATTGATTGTGAGTGGCTCATTTTCAAACTTTCTTTGTACATATACCTGTTAGTTTATGATATCGCTTGAAAAGTTTTGTGGCTTAGACTTTTTAAGACTACATTTTCATTTATACTTAAGTAATGTATTTACTCATCACGAATTTTAAAATGTGTATGGTTTGAACGTTATAAAAACGTGTTTCAAGTTTTGATGGTAGTCGGTTTCTTAAAATGTGGTTGACTAATGTTTATGATGAACGAGAAGATGATTTTCCTAAGGCTACGTGAATGTGTTTTCGTAGCGCCACCTATGGTTGTTAGGAGATTCTGAGACTGAAAGAGGTCCTCTGGAGATTCGAAAACCTGAGCCTAGGTGAGGACATGGATGAATAATGTGATTTTGGTTTCGGGTCTAGTTTAACCCATGGTGGGTAGCTTTATATGCACATAGGAGCGGATATGGAGGTTGTTACTATGGTAGGTGCTAAATATGTGTGAGCTCCTTTTGGCCGTGTGTTTCCTTGTGGATATGAATCACGTGTGAGCTATTTCGGATCGTGTATTTAGTGCTCTACCATAGCCGAATTGGATGGAGGTTGCTATCGTGGCGTGTACTAAATATGCATGAGCTAGGTTTGGTTGCATGATTCTTTGATCATGTGCGAGCTATTCTTGGTCGTATATCTAGGTGTCTTGCGATGGTTGGATCAGTTACAGGTTTGTGAGCTTACCGTGTGGATTATATCATTATGTAATGATGATGTTTTGATTATTATTGCATGATTGATACATGTTTACACATTTTCTTTTTAACATGTCATACAAGTTTTTATACATCTAATAATTTACCACTCACTGAGTTTTTAGCTCACATTTTAAATGTTTTCTTCCCTCCAGGTAGCAGTCAAAGACCAAGTATACGTTGAACTTTCCGTCATTAATTGTAGATTCTTATTCTTTTTGTGTATGTATATACTTAAGTTTTGTATTGTTAATTTGGTGATTGGAAGTAGTGAGAGTCGCGATGAGTATTTGAGGTTTGAGGGGTCTCTTATCAGATTGTAATTCTTTTTCAACTATTTTGTAGTTGAATATAAACTGTAATTGAGACGCTGGACTATATGGATGAGTGTGGAGTGAGATAGACTCGATATTATTTTGAGCCTGAATATGTAATTATAGAAGTGAAAATCTTTCAACTTTTCAGGTTTGGCTACTCCAAATTTTAGGGGAGATGCTATCAAAATTTTCATAGAATTTCTTAATATGTGTTCTTTAGACGTAAGATGGAAAATGTCGTTTTCAAAAGTGTTTTATCATGCCACCATTTAGGTTAGAGAGGAAAATCTAAATCGAGGTGTGACACAATCTTGAAAAAAATCATTTAGATCTTTGTACACGATCGTTTAGATTTTGGTACACAATCCTCGAGTTGTTGGTATACGATCGTGTACAAAATCTAAATGATCTTGATATAAGATCTTGTACCAAATATAAAAGATCTTAGTACACGATTGTGAACCAAGATCATTTATGTTTTATATATGATCGTTTAGCTCTCAATATACGATCATGTACCAATATCTAAACAATCTTTGGTTCAAGATCTTGTACTAAATATAAAAGATCTTGGTACTTAATCATGAACCAAGATTGTTTAGATTGTGTACACGGTCGTTTAGCTCTTAGTATACGATCGTGTACCAATATCTAAACGATCTTGGTTCACGATCATTTAAAAGAAGAATAACACGGGCTCGTGTGATCGGTGTTGATACTACCTATACGATCGTGTACCATTGTCTACACAATTTGTATCATGATTGTTTAGAAAAAGAATTACGCACGTGCGTGTAGTCGATTAATCGCGTGTTGACTGGAACATTTTTTGTATTTCGTATCATGAGCCTGTAGGCTTTTTCCATTTTCAAAATTGTTCTAAATAGTGTAAATATTTTTGCTGCTTTGTTATATTTTTAAATGACTCCAATTTATTGTATCTTCAACTACAAATTTTTCATTCATCAAGGAAATTGATTTTTTTTTTTTGACAATATGTGGGATGTGGGGATTGAACCTTTTACTTCAAGATCATCATGCATACTTGATATTATCTATATCTATATCTATACTACCTTAAAAAGGAGCTAAGAAGAAAAATTATTTTTGGACTTCTTTACCCATTTTCAAATTTTAAATTTTCAACATTATCCAATCTTTTAATTTAAATCAATCAACCAAATTTAATTGATTATTTAATTAATATAAAAAATAAATTATCATTAACCATTTATAATCTTTTTAATTTTCCACCTTCATGTATAACTTATTATTTAAGAGATCAAGATGATGGGAATATGAAAAGTTATCTCTTTATTTTTATAATTTAATTTTCAAAATTTATAAATATATATTAATGATGAGATTCCAAAAGGTTTTGTAACTTTTATCTTCTACAGCTATATAAAGAACTCTCTTCAATCTTTCCTATAAACATTTGAATTCTCTTCTACTTAAGTTTGTTTTCTTGGTCTTTTACTCACATTTGAATTTTCTCTTCTACTTAGGTCTGTTTTTTTTTTTTTTTGTCTTCTTACTCACTATTTTTGTTTTGTCTATCACTTTGTTTATATTGATTTATACTTTTGTGTTGTAATTGCAATTATAGGTGAATGCTTTGGAATTTAAATGAAGACTTGAAGACTAAGTGAGATCATCTCAATCATTCACTCATGTATTAGTTTAATAAACTAATATTTTCTTTAATTATCATATTATGTTTCTTTAAAGTTATTGTTTATCAATTCAATATTATTATTATTATTATTATTATTATTATTATTATTATTATTATTATATATAATTCTGAAATAAAGAAAAATTTTGACACGTGCAACGCACGTATTGTGTATTCTAGTTGATTTATGTGCATGCTAGAAAAAAATCATTCTTGAAAGGTAAAAAATAAAATAGTTAATAAATTGTAATTATTATTGTTTAAAAGATTTGATAATTAGAGACTTAGATGCTTGTCTTTGTACTTCAAGGAGATCTTATATTTGAAAATGCTAATTATTTTAAGAAAATTCCAAAATATGTATGAGCATATTTCTAATATGTTTAAGATTTTGTATCAATGTATTTTCAAGAGCCTAAGAGTAGTTTAATTGAAACTTAAACAAATAATTATAAATCTTAACTTGTAGTCTAAAAAAATTTAAAATACAGTTTCTCAAAATAAAATGTAAAGGAAAAATAAAGGTAAAAGTTAAAATTAAGATATTGAGATTTACCTTGAATCAATCATCTTGACACAAAATAAAAAGAATCATTTTTTCCTTGAAAACTTTTTTATGAATCCATTAACAATGCATGAGCACCTGCTTACTTGGTTCGAAATGTAGCGTGAAGTCAACCGACATTGCTTTCCTTCTAAACAACATCAACTGACCTTGACCTTTTACAATGCTAAACAACTCAAGTAATGTAAGACTTGTGTAGTGGAAACTAGGAAAAACAAACTTAAACAAACTTATTACATTATTTTTAAAAGTAGTCGAGGCTAGATGCCATTGATTTCGAACTATACTTACAGACCTAACAGGAATTAAACAACTGCACTTAACCTTATGCAAAACCATATACACGATAAGGTTTAAACTAAAACTGACCCTCAGTAACTAAATTATTCACAATTTTTACACAGCGAACTTGAAGACAACGGTCAGGCTTGGGGATCATGACCTCTACCTGGAAAGTGGGAAAAACATTTGGAAATGGTGAGCTAAAATAGCCTAGTGAGTGATGGTTTTAATAAAACATACTTTTTAAAATAATTTAGGTTTAAACTTAGTCTTTAACACAATTAAATAAATTTACTTGTTATACCAAATGAAACACAAGGTGGACCCTCTAATAGCCCTCATCTTGTTCTCAAGGTGGACTCTCTAACAATCCTCATATTGTTCATAGCTATTTAAGGTGGGTACCTACATATCATCATCTCGAGAGATAGAAAACCATTTGTAGAACCTTTGTCTCATTAATCAGTCTCAGTGATGGGAACTAGGTATCTACTGAATACCCTCATCAAAGGAACTTTTATGCACATATCATATCCCTTGAAGGGTTGCAATATATACATCGTACGGTATAGTCTAAAACATTCTAAAATCGTTCTTTATTTAAATACTTATCATAAAATATACTTTAACAAACATTTCAAATCTCATGCTTTGGAAACATTTTGGTAAATAGTAAAGTCAAGTAATTCATACATAAAAACATGCTTAAAACATTTGATAGATAATTGGATTAGAAATCAACTTTAAATTCATTTTATCACTCACAAATAGTAGCTTAAACCCTTAGTCTATAAATTTGCCCAATCTCCTCTTGACCTGAAATAACAGAAAATAATTCCATTTAAGCCTTCTATTCTCATAAAAATATTAGAACTTTACTTAAAATTTCTCAAAATATCAAAAACATCTATTTGATATGGTTGGCACGCAGGGGTGGGCAACAGAACCCTGGTCGTGCTCATTAGGCATGCCCGCACACAGTCACACCGAATGCCTCACCTCGTCGCGTGTCTAACGTCTCATGTAGCCCTCCCCATGTGCCTTTTTTCCACACGCGTGTCTTACACATAGGTTGTGCATCCAATGCCAACCTCCTCACCTAATAACCTCTTTGATCCAAAATGTCACGCTCAACTCCCCTAGTCTTACCTTGTTTCTCGGCCAACAGCCTCCATTGCCCAAAAACTCATTTTCGACCAAAACCTTACTTCTGCTTTAGAGTTTAATAACTATAAATCCATAATTTAAATAAAATACTTTCAACTACAACGTTTCTCTAAAATGACTTAACTTTCTTACCTCAAAATTTTAGCTTCAGATTCCAACGAATGAACTTTACAACCCTCTGGAAGTCCACCTTGCTCAAAATCACCTGAATTCTGACCTTCCTCACTTTCTTCAACTCAAACTCAATACTTCCTTACTCAAATTAAACTGACAGCTACAATATAGAAAATAGACTCAATTTGAAATCTTTTGGGAGTAATTTCACTCAAAACGCATAAGTGGTTTGAGAGAAATGCACATCTAAAGTAACCTCTTTATACTTGAGCTTGCATGAAACTTTATTGACACCTCCTTCAGTCAAAATTTAACCTATGCATGCACATGACACCTGGACTTCCCTTGACCGCCTCCACCTCTTCATCTCCTCAACTAATCCAAATGCCAAAGTGTCAAGGATATGCCAAATGCCTAGCCAAACCGCCAACTAACCTCTCATTGCATGGCTACTATCCTCACTTCATATAGCTAACCTCCATGTCCTTCTCGCATGTCATGCTCTTTTCTAAGTCCTAACAACCATCTAACCTCTCTAGCCTTGCTACAAACCTCCAAACGTCTAGCTAACCTGTAAACAAGCCTTCTTATGCCTAGCTACAACCAAAACGCCAACCCTTAGAGCTTCACTTTGTCCTCTCGACCACACCAAAATGCAAAGATAACCTCTTCCTTTTCCGCCTAGCAAGCACCCTATTCACCCATACTAACCTCTTTAGAGGTTTTCTTTCCCTTTTGGCCGCTCAACAAAGCCTCTAACGCCTAATCCATAGCCAAATACCAAACTTCCATACTTAGCCAAATTTTCTCTTCTTCCAACTTAATTTCCTTTTAAACCATAACCACTTAACCTTCCTTTCTTTTACCCATCAAAACACATTCATCATGACATTTCTCAAGTCTACTTTCTTGTCTTAGTTTCACTTACAACTAATCCTTTTTTAACTTTTGAAAGGTCTAAGTTTAAATTTTCTTGTCAATAGAGGAGATATTGTATTAGTTCTTTTAATTTTACATTAGGGTGAATTAGTTTTGTCCTAATAATATTCTAAGTATCTTTTTTGATAATAATCAAGTAGTGCTTGATAATTTCTACTGAATAGCACTTTGGTAAACCTTGTGTTCCCGATAGTGCAATCGTAAGACCGTTGGTAAGCTTGGTGTTCCAGTGTTGTAGAATTATAGCATTCTTGTTTATTCTCACAATAGAAAATTAGAATCTTATTAAGATAAAACTCTTAAACCTTCAATGTCTAAATTAATTGAAAAAATACTCTCTAAAACCCATATAGCTAAAACTACAAAAGCAATAGGTGATTATACTCATGATTCTCAGATTTCTAAAGTTAATAGTCAAGAACTTCAAATAGCAAGTATAGAAAAGAGTCTCCATAATTTGACCATTCCAAAAATATATGTTAAAACTATTTATCAAATAGGAAAATTTGATTTTCTTCAAGATTATCGAATCAAAACTACAGAACATTTAGTTCCAATAAATAAACTTTCTAAAACTCTTTCTTTATTTTCTAGACAATCAATTCTTCATGATCAAGAAAAATATAAATTTCTCCACATAGGCTTAGTCCAAGTTGCTATAAAACCTTTATATAGAATTGGGTTAGATACTCCTATTCTTTTAATTTTACGAGATAAAAGACATAGAAACTTTTCAAATTCTGTACTTTCAATAGTTGAATCAAATCTTGAAAAAGGGCCAATTTACTTTAATTATTATCCAAATTTTACTGTTTCTTTAAGTGATCCAAATATACTTCGTTCTTTAATGCTTGATATTAAAATCTTAAATATGGATTGGGAACCCCAAATCGAATCCATCGTAGGGATTTTTCAAATACATTACAAATTAATGCACACAAATTTATCCCCTAAAGCACTTAGAACCTCTCCAAAAGACCAAACTCTTCTTATGGAAGCCAATACAGAATATTCAAATACCTTCACTCCAAAAATGCTATCTTGGAATCAAATTACCCATAATCCTAGATGGAATCTAGAAGATGCCTT
>JBBPDI010102063.1:0-10547 GCA_037974545.1 Cucumis variabilis
AAGTTTTATGTTTAAAGAAGGAATTTCCTATTAAAGTAATGACCACGATTTAGTTTTAAAAAGTTGGGTCGTTACAGTAATATTATAACAAACAATTAAGTTTCCTAACAAACACAACCAAAAAGATCGTTAGAAAACGTAAGAAGTCAGAGCTCTTAAGGTAGGCAAGTTTCAATAAAAAAAAAAATAAGGGTTTTTCAAAGGGTTTATATAAGGGCCTTATTTGAGGTTAAATTATGGTTACCTCGCATGGTTAGGTTGGTTCAAAATCAGTGTGTTTTAAACAAGATGGGACGTCTGACACTGTTGTTTATGCTTCTGAGGTGGCTCATCATTTCACCCTTTTGAATTTGAATTTTAAATGTTTTGAATTCCTCAAAACCCTAAAATGCCCATGGGCTTTTCTACCAGATAAACTTCACTAGATGACTATTAACACGTTACACATTTTGTCACTAATTTCTATCTCACACAGTAGTTTCTCGAGTAAACCCTAATGGCGTCTTTTGTGATTGGAAATTAAGAAGACCTTGAGTTTTATTTAGAGGGGATGACGTCTCACAGGTAACCATTTTGGTTTCTAATGTTTCAAAATCATCCTCTAGGAGTACTATGACCCAAGTGTATATTCAAATGGTTCGTGCAGTGTGTAGTATTCCAATGGCGAACGAAACCAACAAACCAGATTCCCTTCAATCCCAACCTTAAGTACTCACATGTATTGACTAAACTTCACTAGTTGAGTCAGTTTAGTATGAATGTGTGTCCCTTAGAGTTAGGAGACGATGTAAATGGCTTCAATGACATTGGCAATGACGAGTTTGATGTGTCTAACATAGACTTGAGAGTAGCACTCGGAGGTGATGATGAGAATCTTAATCTTCATGGTGTTAATATGTCTAAGGCAAATGCCCAAGTACATCATGAAGAATTACAACTTGAGGAAGGTATGGTGGAAGTGGAAGTGACGATGAAGAAGTTCCTCCATCAGTTGGCAAGAAAAAAGTAAAAGTGTGTTGAAAAGTTGTTTGAGCACACTGTTTTTGTAAATGCAAAGTCATACCTAGAAGAAGTACAGAACAGTTATGAGGATCATCATCAATGTGTTGCAGCTAAGAGGATCATCATCATCATCTTCATCTTCAATGTGTTGCAGCTAAGAGGATCATCATCTCCATTTTCAATGTGTTGCAGTCAAGAGGATCGTTATCTCCATTTTCTTCAATATGTTGCAGCCAAGAGGATCATCATCATTATCTTCATCTTCTTTAATGTGTTGCAACAAATAGGACCATCATCATCATCTTTAATGGTTATAGCTAAGAGGATCATCATCTTCAATGTGTTGATGCTAAAAGGATCATCTTTTCTCATGCGTTGTAGCCAAGAGGATCTTCGTCTTTTGCCATATGTTGCAGCCAAGAAGATCATTATCTTCATCTTCTTAAATGTGTTGTAGCTAAGAGGATCATCATCTTCATCTTCTTCAATGTGTTACAGCCAAGAGGATCATCATCCTCTTCTTCATCTTCAATGTGTTGCAGCCAAGAGGATCATCATCTTCATCTTCATCTTAAATATGTTGCAGCCAAGAGGATCTTTATCTTCATCCTCTCCTATGTGTTGCAGCCGAGAGGATTTTTATCTTCATCTTCTCCCATGTGTTGCAGCCAAAAGAATCATCATCTTCATCTTCAATGTGTTGTAACCAAGAGGATTATAGTTACAACCAACAGGATCATCATCAGTATCTTCATCTTTAATGTATTGAAGTCGAAGTAGTGGACGCCATGATAGAGTTGCATCATTTATCATGTACAAACCCATGAAGCCAACAAAGAAGCAAGACGTCGATGAAATCAAACCAAGAGGCAGATGTCATTTTATATGTATCAACTGCTACATCTGTAAAAAAAAAAAAAAGTCAAAGTGAAGTCAATTATAAGTAAGAAAAATTATTTTTAAAAAATGTTGCAAAAAAATTAGGAACAAAATAGTTTGAAAAGAAAAAAGAGGAAATGAAAAACAAAAATAATAAGAAAAAAAAAGCAGTTGAAAAAAATGAAAAATGAACAGAAAAGAAAAACGAAAAAAAAGAAAGTGAAAAAAAAAGAAAAAGGAAAAAAAGGAAAAAAGGAAAAGAAAAATACTCTTTTTTCTTGAGACTCTGTCGACACTCTCCATTCTTTTTTCTCATCTCTCTCTCCTTTTTTTTTGAAAATTTTTCAAAAATAGCAAATTTTATAAAATATTTACAACCTATAGCAAATTCTATCACTGATATATTATAGTAATAGAAGACTATCATTGATAGAATCCAAAATTTTGCTATGGTTTGTAAATATTTTAATTCGTTTTGCAATTTTTAAAAATGCCCCCTTTTTCTCTATTTCTTTCTTTGGAACTAGCTACAACCATAACCCACAAATCCAATTTTCAACTTTTTTTAGATGTGAAGAAACAAAAAAGAAAAAAAAAACTCAGCCGAATCAATTTTCTCCATTGAGCATTTGAGGTCCCCTCTAAAAAGAAAGAAAGAAAAAGAAGCCTGATTTCCATCTCTAGCGACCATTTAAGCAAAAAAAAAAAACTATCAACAAGAACATCGACCCTTCTTGTTCATCAATTTCAAAATCATATGTGAAAAAAAAACAGAAAGAGGAGAAACACTTTTTTTTTTTTTTTGGAATATGGAAATGGGTGTTGCTTTTCTTTGATACACAACTTAAACTTATATAGCAGTTTGATGGAAATCAACTCTTAAACTTCCTCTTCAAAATAGGAGATTCTCCTCGAAAGTTGTTGAAAACTGGTTAAGATTTTCTTTTATTATTTAAAAAATACATATTAAGCAAATTTGTTTAAAGATTGAAAAAATTTATCCCAAACTCACGTTTTTTTTAGAAGGCTTCCTAGATAAATATTTTTTAAAATTTTTACTTCAAATCATAAATCCATTTTAAATTAAATAAAAAATGGCAAACATTTCAAAATTTAAGTTTGGGGGCAATTCCACCTTATATTAATATTAAGTAGCACAAGTTTTGCTTAAAAAATTCAAATTAAGAGATTATGCAAAAAAAAAAAAGACTTAAATTCATATTTTGATGAGTTGTCAATATTCCAATTTTATCAATTTTAAGTCTCAATCTTCCATTAAATTCATTTTTTTAAAAAAATATTTGGCCATATTCCAAATGATTTTTTTTTGAAGAAACAAAATTGTGAATTAAATTCAAAATTCACCCAACTTCATGTAGCATTTTAATCACACTTATATCTAAATGCATAGGGTGATTAATTGGTCATATTAACTAAAGCCAAATCCAAGAACAAATTATTTGTATTTTTTGTATCAGCTTATTGTTTTTCATATTCACCCAACATAAACGTGCACAAATCTCGAAAAGGGGCATTTGTTGAACAATAAATTTCGGCCAATTAAATTTTGTCACGTCATCACAACAAACAATAATTATAAATTTATTGGGTTTGGGTAATTGAGTTTTATCATACTCAGCCCAATTCAAGTCCTAGATATAAAAATTGGGTAAAAAATGATAATGGACCCAAGCTCAAGCCCATCAAAAGCCCATGGAAATTCTCTATAAATAGAGATCATCCCATTTATTTTGGAGATATTTGGTTGAAGGAAAAGCTGAAGCTCTGAAGAATTGAAAACTCAAACTTTTAAAAAATTTTCTATACGTGCAAGTTTTTATCAACTTCAAGATCATCATCTTCTACAAGATCGAAAACTTGGAAGATTAAACTTTTTTTGAATTCCAGAATATTGAAGCTCAAATAGACTTGCAACCACAACCTCCTAGAGATCGAAGATAAAAAAGTTGTAAATCTTAATTTATATTTGAGAGAAAGCATCGAAGGAATAAATATTTAGAGATTATATCCACAACAACATATAAATTAATCAATATACAAAGTTTAATTCGACAAATTCCATTTTTTCTAAAACCTTGTATGTTCCAAAACATATGAAAATAGATTTAAACATGCTAGCATATTAAATATATCTTTAAAAAAAGGAAATAATAAAAAATAATGCAACCTACTTGAAAGAAAGGGAGAAAACATGGAGTTGAGAAACCAAATTTAAAGGCTAGAGAAATATAAGTGAGAAGTGAAAGATTAGTTTCGGCCTAGCACTACAGGTGGGAATAAGAGAAATTGGTTGGATTTAACCTTCCATTTATAGAACTTTCAAAATGCTTCTTCGTTTAGTATTATTCAAATTTAAAAATAAAAGAACGTTGTTGGGAAATATTCAAAATTGTGATTAATGGGTTATTAACATTTAATCCTTAAACTTATTAAGCTTGTGCTAACACTTTTAATTATTTAATACTATCATTAAAATTTTAAAATATAATAAAAAGAAAACATTTACATTACAACTCATCTAACTTATTAAAATTATGTCAACGTTATATGTCCTTGACTTTTAACTTTGTGTCTAATAACTTCAGATAAATCTTTTAATCTTCTTTTTTTCTTCTTCTAACAAACCATTTATCATCTATTTGACAATTGTGTAAAATTCATGAATCTATTCTACAATATTAAAAGTCTAAACTTTATTGCACACAAAATTCAATTTAATATCTAATTGCTTCTTTATTTATTTTCTTAAGAAATGTTAAATAAGTTAAGGTCTATTACAACCAAATAAATCATAGCATAATTCGCATATGATGATTCGAATCCACCTACTTCATATGTACTAAAAAGAGTTTGGAAGTATGTTACACGAGTAAAAAGTTAATAGTCGTTTCTTAATTTTTTTTAAGAGTTGTTTGAGTCGTCAGTTTAGAAGGCATTAGGGGTTTGATAACTATATGTTGGTTAAATTACAAAAAATGCCCCTAAACTTTGTAGTTTTCGTAAAAAAAATAGCATTAAACTTTCAAATTTCAAAAATATCTGTAAGGAGTTAGAAATACTCTTATGGTTAGTTTTAGATGGAAATCGTTAAAGATTTGTCTCAAAACTACCTATGAACTATTGAAAAGGTTTCACAAATGTCCTTGAGTTTAATTTTTTTTAAAAAAAATACTCTTATATATCCAAATTTTATACCAATTTTCTCACCAACCAAAATAAAAACCTAAATTTTAAGTTAAAACCAGTCTTAATTTTATTTAACTATTAACACACAGTGATAGACCATGAACACAATCAATATCTATAGTTATTGTTGTAATTACAGTTAATTATTGAATACAAAATGTGTTTGATTATTACTAATAATATGATGGATCTATCAATGTGAGATTTTTTTACTTCACTAATTATTGTTTTAGTATGTGTAAGGAGAAATTTTTATTTTGACATTATGTGCTTTTATGTTTTAACCAAGGTTTAAAATATCGATATTGATGGATATATCTACGTTTTAATTTTTTTAAAAAAATTATTTCGATGGATATTTCTAAAAAATTTAATACAAATTTAATTTAGGGTTTTCTTAAAAATAGAACAAAACACAAAAATATTTACATTGTATACAATAATTTAGAAAAAGGAAAATGCCTACAAGCGCCCACAAACGTAAAATAACAAAAATACCTCAAGATTAATCGGCCACACATGAGCGCGAAAAAACTTCTAATTTAAACGATCATATAATATAGTCTAAACATCGTTTAAATATTGGTGCACAATTGTTTACATTTTGGTAAAAAATCGTTTGAATTTATCACTTATCTATCTAGGATAGACAGTGATAGTGGTGTATCTTTGTCTATCTGGGATAGACGACTTATCATTTAGATTTTGGTACACGATTATATAGTGAAAAAAGAAGAAGAAAAAAAAAGAAGATGGGAGATGACAAAGAAGGAAGAAATTCTTGAAGTGAAGATGAAGAAATCTCGAACAAAAAGTGAATATGAAAACGGAGAAGTAATAATATGAAAAAGATGCACATGAATTCAATACTTGTTCCAGAAAATTAAAAACCAACAAGGGCAAATCTCGAATTTATGAAAAACAATGGTGACTTCATTAGTTTTTTTTTTGTTATACGGGCCGTAAATATTTTCGTTTTTTATTTTATATATGTAAATTGACCTTTAAATTATTAAATAAATATTTTATTATTTTCAGATAAGTAAATATATTTATTATTTATATTAGTCTCATTCTTATGTTTATTTTTTGTGATTTGTGGATTTTTTTTAAAGATGTAATGGAAATAATGATTTACACCTGTTCGCACGAGATTTTTGGAGAAATTTGATTCGTGGTGTTGAACTTGAGTTTGTGTTGTATTTTTGTTGATTTGATGCGATGTGGTTCAATCTCTAGAATTTGATCATCTGATTCTCTCTCGATTGAATGCTTACATAGGGGTGAAATCTGATTGGGTTGAGAGACATTCTCAACCCAACCTATATTTTCGAGTTATTTGGGTTATCAACCCAAACAACTTGAATTTAGTTTCTAACCCAACCCAACCGGTGAAATATGGGTTGGGTTGTCGGGTTGTATAGTTTTTTTTTCGTTTCTATTTTCTAATGATTATAAAAGTTCAAAATTATTACAGTTAAATTTCAAACATACATAATTCAAAATTTCATACAATAAATTCAAAGTTTATATACCTAATTTTTTTTTATATATTATATTAATTTGGGTTGGGTTGGGTTGAACCGAATTTTTCAACCCTTCAACCCGAGACCCAACCCAACCCGAAAAAATTAAAATTTTTTAACCCAACTCAACTCATATTTTAACCTAACCCAACTCAACCCTTATAATATGAGTTGTGTAGTCCGGATTATTCGAGTTTAACCCATATTCTTATACTCATATGCTTACGCTTGATTTGAGGAAGTGGAACACGTGATATTTTTAAAGTTGGAGTCTTGAAAGAAAGTTTGTGTCTTTAAAGGAGCTTCAATCTTCGAGGATGGTTGACTTCAGGAGTTAGGGAGTTTTCTACCTCTTGGGAGAATTCTCTTTAGACCTTCTGGAGTAAACAATTTTTCACCCTTACAAATGAGGAAAACTCCTCTATTTATAGAGTTCTCTCGTAGGCTTTATGGGCTTGAGCCTGGTTGGTCTATAGACTAGACTCATGGGCTCAACCACATGGATTTGGGTCATATTTACCATTTGGGATCAATTAAGCTTATTTTTGGGCTTGATTGAACTTTGTCCAAGTAAATAATATTTAATTGAATCAAAATAATTAATTTGATCCAACGGTTATAATGAAAACATGTGAATTGACCAATTGATGTTTTCAATTTGAATTTGGGACACATATCAATTTTTTTAATTAGTTCCAAATTCAATTATTTGTACTTTTCATCATTAATTTAATAAATGATGTGGCAATTTGTGATTGGTCTCAAAATTTTTTATTCAATAAAACCTTCTATTGATATCAAACCTATGGAAATGTGAAAATATCAACATATCGATGAAAATTTAAAACTATAATTTTAACTTAAAATTTTGGTTTTTATTGTGGTGTTAAGAAATTTGGTGTAAAAAATGAATTAATAAGAGTATTTTTTTAAATTTTTTTTTAAAAAAAGTTTAAGAGTGTATGAAACTTTCAATAGTTTACGAGTATTTTTTAAACAAAACTTTAACAGTTTCCATCCAAAACTAAGAGTATTTTTTAATCATGTTCAAAGTTTTGTTATATATGAATAATAAAATCTAAATTTTGAATATTTAAAATTTTGATACTGTACTTTGTAAATATTTTCACCAAATTTTAGTCATATGAAATATTATTCACTAAAAAAGTGAGTCAGCCAAATCATCATCTTATATATCAAAGTAAACTTGTCTACCTGTTATTGATTAATTTGACATGACCTCCATCGATCTTTACTGGTCAGAGGTTTGATCTTCATACGGTGGCTTTATTGAAAAAAGTCGTAATCAATCTTTAGTTAAATTTTTTTAAATAATTAAATTGCTACCAATGTTTGAACGTTTTTTTTTAAATAAGAAAAGCAAGTTATATTTGAGGGCAAATTAAGAAAAATAATTCTTCGGTAATATTGAAAATTACTTCAATTAACACGATAAGATGATTTGGGTAATATATATGTATGTATATGTACTGTTTGTATATGTATGTATATCTACTGTTTGTTTGTATATGTATGTATATTTTATATAATTATGGTGTAAATTTTCAAACAAAACCTCAACATTTCAAGATTTTGAGAGCCCAAATTTGGAAAATTTTGTTTTCTCCCATTTTGAAAAGCCTATTTCAATTTTCTTTTAAAAAATGAAGTTAGCTTTTCTAGTGTTATATGGTATTGATTACACGTCAATTGGATAATGTCATTTTCAATCAAGTATGAAAATATCGTGATATTTTAATAAAATATCATGAACAAACCAATAGAGATATTGTGATAACATTATTTTTCCTAAAATCCACGATTTACTGTTTTTATGGATATATTTCTAGTAGCTCAACAAAATTGTGTATATACTATCGAATTATCGTCTACACATTGTTAAAAAATTGACCATATATCTTAAAATATCGTCTACATGTACTACTATATATCATTGTTCCATCTTCTTTCAATATCCAACCTTCCAATGTACTCCATTTTCTAATTTTCCAACTTTTCTCAATTTTTAATTTTAATTTCAATGCAAGACTTCCAATTTTCAAGAAATTAAATTTGAATAAAATCAAATTTTGAATGGAGCTGTATTATGAACAGAGTAAATATGTTGGTTATGTGAGTCATATCATTTTCCTCAAGTAACCATTTTCGTTCAATAATTAAATTTTACTACATTTTATAAATATTTTGATTGTTTTTGCTATATCTAGAGAACAACTATTAATTAATTATTAATACATGTTAGTATTTTGTAATTATTTTTTTAATCTATTTTTAAAATTTATGCTATTGGATTGATATTTGAAAAATACATCTAAACGTTGTCTTACTTTATTGAAATCATTATTAAAAATTGTTAATTATAATCTAACTAAGTCAAAATAAAAAATTTCAATTAACAGATATTTATTTTTCCATTGACTTCAATATTTTGAACTTTAATAAATTACTAAAATTTCATAAAAGATAAACCATATAACACCTATGGAGGTGCATGCCAGGTGTCACGGTCGTACTTGTCCAAGACGTGTTTGCCTATGGCCGTATGTTCCGATTAGCCCCAGTTTATCTTATCTTTATGTCTTGTACATAGTCTAGGCATTTGCTTTCAATTCTAGGTCGATATGCTTGGGAGTGACGTTTCGATATTTTCATATGCAAGCCTGCCAGAAGGAAAAATGTCCAAAATGTACTATAGGAGAGGCATGGTAGTTGAATCTCCGACCAAGCATTAGTTGTACTCTTTGCAAGCATCATTTTTCCTTACAACTGACAGTCTTTAATGCTTTCTTTAATGTCGTTTTCAATGCTTTTAATTCTTTCTCGCGTTTTATAAATAAAATTTCCAAAGAACGCGAAGGAAGGTTACGACATACGTCGACATTATCCGCAACTTTTGGATTTTGATCGACTGACTTGTTCATCAAGATAGAACAAGTGCCGCACAATCGTCCGTATCGAGGTTGAAACACTACGATTGTGACACCAGGCAGTGCACAATGCCTTCACATGGAGTGAATGCATTATAGCTATAGTGAGGGAGAAGAACATGGAAGAAAGAATAAAAAGAGAAAAGAAGATAGGAAGAACAGTGGTGAGTCCAGCAACCAGTATAGAACAATAATATTTATGAATGATAAATAATAGTAGTTTATTCAGGACTATTTGAAATAAGGAGTGTGTTATAATTATAATCATATGTTATTATAGTTAAGTTATAATAGTTTGTGTTTGAGGTGTAGATTATTTTAGTTTGAATTATAAAGTTTGTGTTTGTGATGTAGATTATTTTAGTTTGACAAACAACTAGTAAACACTGTAGCAAATAATAAAAAAATGATGAATGTCAAATATTAAAAACTCAAGCAAATAGTACATACTATAGTAAATTGGTAGTTTTGAAATATTGTTTAACGTAACTAATTGAGAATTTATAAATATTGTTCAATGTAATTAGAGGTGGTTATATAGTCTTGCATCATCCTCATTCCAAACAGTTTCTTAGTCTTTAGTGTCTATTAGAATAACATTTTGTTACATTTGTAAAAATTTTGATTTATTTTTCTATACTTGAAAATAACCCACAAAATTCAACTTTAAAAATAATATTTGTAAATATTTTGGTTCAACATAGATGATAGTTTACTAGTGTTTAAACAAAACTCAATATCAAATCAGTACAACTAGATGATGGTCACTCCAACTAACTTTTACGCACCAATTCTTATACCAATATTGATGGTAGGTTTCAAATTTTCGTTTTATTTTTTTATGCAAACAAAAGCAAAACAAAATTTAGTTTAAAAAGGAAAGGAAAAATCTCCCTCCAACCCTAAATTGTGGTTGATAAGAAAAGAAGAAAACGGAAGGAAAAAAATTGTGAGATTTGCAAAATTGGAACATCTCTTGTCCTTT
>JBBPDI010102087.1:0-10545 GCA_037974545.1 Cucumis variabilis
GCCTGCGTATTTCGCGGCCCCTACTTCTTCCCGTCGGTGGTCGAATGCCCTCCATGAATCCATCTCATTCATTCCCAATATGATCGATAATTATTGGATGAGGCTGACTGCTCTTAATTGTTTTCTTTATACAAATTCCATAAGAAATATATTTGTTTAGGTGTATTGATAGCTCCACCAAAGTTTCGCACATCTCAAAAAAAAAAAAAAAAAAAAAAAAAAAAAAAAAAAACTTTTTTAAATGAACGATTATTTTTCTATTTGGTAAGAAGGATTAGGGTTGTGTGGGAATATATGCACAATAAGTTACGTCTAATCATTGCCTACTAAAAAAATGGGTGAATACTTCTATAATTTCTCTCTTGCATCATATCGTATAAAAATGACGCTTTAATTTTTTTTTTTTTTATTTCTAAACTTTCTATTTGTTTCAATTTGGTTTCCAAATTTTAAAAACATATGTTTTAGTTCTTAAACTTTTTAAAATAGCACATTTTTATTTGGCCACGATCTTATGTGTCACCCATCATTATCTCGCCACTTTCCACATCTCCCATCCCACTGACCACCACCTCGCGACCTGACCTCAATGAGTCCTTACCTAATTCAACGAATGTTGTTGGCGAAGTTGAACCCCTCAATCTTGAGGAAGAGCTGTAGCACGTTTCTCCTCCCACAACCACTGTTATACATATTTTCGAGGGGAAAGATGTGCATGTTGCGGTGACGAGCACCACTCAACTGCAACTTGAAGCTGAATCTCGAGCCCCTGTTGATCACCCATGCTTATTTGTGTGAATACAACGTTTGTTCTTAGATATGTCATGTTAAGCTCTAATTGAGCGACCTCATAGGGGACTAGAATAAGATGATACAATAAAAGATGCAAATCCTATCTATGTGTTGCTAATTTCCTTATGATATTCATGTAATACTCGTTTTCCTCTCTATCACCCAAGTGTAAGCAAAAGAGGATTTTTTGGTAAGTCTGGGGTCGAACTTAGATATTAATGCTCCTATTAAATATATTGCACAACTATGTGGTATATTCTATACAATGTGGATATGAATAGTATATTTTGTCCTAATTATATAAACTAAGGTGCAATTAGTGATGCAAGGTGATCATGGTGATGAGGTGTAATGGAAAGTGAACTCATATCGCAAGGTGTTGTGTATTAATATTTTGAGGTAGTACAAAGCATCTATTAACTTCAGAATTAAGGTGACGGTCCTTTCGATGCCTTCGCCATACTTGTTTATCTCTTGGGATCCAAATACTTAAAATTAAGCTATGATTTGTATCTAATTAGTTTGTATGCATTGCAAGTAATTTATCCTAATTTAAGGCGAGCAATCTTTCGATGCTTTCACCGCACACGTTAACATTTCTATAACTTACGTGCAGGATGAAACTTGACGATGAGAGTGTATTGCTACAATCTCTTTGTCGCTCACTTAGTTAAATATGGGCTCTCACTTGTCAGGTAATTACTATCAACATGATTGTCTTTTCTCTCGAATAAACAATATTTTGATATCTATGTTTAGCTAAACAAAACTTATAAGACATACATTTCAATTTTCTAATATCAATAACATATTACATTGCTCATAAACTAATTAAATGCATTGAAAGTGAATAGCAAAAGAGAGATAGGAGAGTGGTAGAAGAAATGAATTAATATTTTAAACATAACTTTAAGCATTTTGGCCATGGAATACATTTTATAACTTAATACAATAAAACTATAAAATGGTATACAAAGAAATGAGTCAAGCCTCAGAGTATGAATTCTGATACTCTTTGGCTCTTATTTTTCCCTGTTTGTTGAGGGAAAAATGGTGAGGGATGAACTTTCTCTCTTTTTGTTTTAAGCTCTCACTTAAAACTCTAGAAAGAAAAAATGGAAGATAGAATGAGTTTGCTCTCCAGTCCAATTTCGCACACATTATTCTAAAGTAGATGCTTCTATTTATAGGTAGGGAGTGATGTTGACAAGACATTCCACGCCACATTAATGCTTCTTATTAAAGCTGCATCAGCGTCGCACCTTGTCACGCCCCGCCCTAAAAGTCGTTCCTCACAACCAAATGGAGGTGTGCCACCTAGACCTTTATCACATACTTTTCGAGAGATAACACGCTAAAGATTTAGTAAGCAAAGCAACATATCTCTTTATGCACGACTTAAACACCAAAATTTTCTTTATACAAGGAAGCAAAAATACAACAGCTTAAGTTTTCACTAACATATCTGTGGTATTGCGTTCTCTTTTACGTTTTATCCAGTTACGCGATAGACACAATTAATATAGTGAAATGAGTATAAAACTTTTATGTGAGACCCGTTTTTAATTTGAGTTTAGGAAGTAAAGTTTAAGCGAAAACTACTATAGAAATTGACGCTTGAATATATCCGCGGAAAGGATTAAGCGATAAAATCTTTTATTGTTGGAATAAGTTTTGCGATTAAGAAGTTAATTCGCAAGGAAGTTTTGAGAAAAGAAGGGTTTACAGTAGAATCTATAAGTTTAAACGCTCTTAGAAGAAAGTTCGCGTAAGTTTTTTACTAAAACAATTAGGTGTTTGGGTAGTCTTCACGATAAGAACCAAGAGTTTCGCGATGGAGAAGTCTGCGAGGAAGCCTTGAAGTTTAAATTCACAATAAGTGTACTAAGCGAGTAAAAATTGGTTAGTTCGTGAGGAAGGTTTCTTGTAAAAATATAACTAAGCGATAAGGTTATTCGCGAAAAAGTGTTGTAGTTAAAGTTATTTGCGGTATGGGATTAGACGAGAAGTAAGGTTTGACTAAGAAAGTGTCAAATCTAATTTGACAAGGGATTAATGTGTAAGATTAAAAAAAATGTCTCTTCCCTTTCCATGAGAAAGAGAAGGAGGAGAAGAATTTTTGTTAAAATGTGGTGAGTGATTTTCTTCTTAAATGTTTTATGGTTCTGCTTTACTATTTTGAAAGATGATTTCAAATGAGAAAGTGTTTAAAAAGAAGCTGTGAAAGTGTTTTAAACGAGAAAGTGTTAAAGCTTGATTTGATGATGACAATTTTCATGCTATGAAATGGTTTTCAAACCATTAGTTGATTTCTTGAGATGATGCTAACTTTTATGCGCACATAAAGAGTCAAGGCCACCATGGGGTGTACGAACCACATAGTGATAAGAAATTGGCTTATACGTTGAAAGGAGCATATAAAGCTTAGCGCCTGAGCAACAAGGACGAATCTATATGTTCTTGAAGTTGTTGATACAGTAGTCAAAACGCGAGGTGATGAGATTAAACGTAGAGAACGATTCGAGATCCTTGGTGAAAGGAATGAATGTTAACTAATGTGTGTTTATGTGAAATTGTTATGTTATTAATATGTTAAGCATAAAGAAAGGTTTATGCGAAATGATGTTTATGAAAAGGTATTGCAAAAAGGATTTCATAAAACCTCAGTCTTTTAGACATTCTTTCAAAAATTCATATTCTAGGATCAAGCGTTTAGGCCAAGTAGAGAAGAAGGTTGAAGGATTTGCGGCGAGATGACTCCAGACGTTTTGGAAATAGTTAAGCATTGATTGTTTGGTCAAAGTGTTGTAATTATGTATCAAACGCCTGTTATTAATAAATGTTTTGATAGGTATTTATTAATACTTGGCCTTTAGGCTGACCACCAATGCGTTTTGAGTTTTGTTGATAGTATACAAGGAGTTGAGAATAATATTTTGCGAAAAGAAAATTTCAAAGTTGTAACAAACTCACATTCTATTCTTACTACTTCGACATTTTTGTCGCAGTACGATTTGGAGTGTGACATTTTCTTTATTAACTTAACACTTTTACAAGGTTTAGAGATTGCGGATATAACTCCTTAAACTCTTTTAACACTGATACTTGGCTACCACTCACCTATTGCCTCTATCTTTCTTCGTCCACCACCTAATGCTACTTCTTGAGGTAGATACTTAGACGCGTGAAACCTTCTTTCTGTCAACTCGGTCCTTCAACTCTTTTGCTCTCTACGACTAGAGTTGGATTTTTCTTTCCTCTTCTTTCTTGCTTTCTGCCACTAACGTTGATCTCTATAGAGGGTACTTAGAGGTGTAAAGGTAACACTTCCTCCTCTGCCTAGGTCGCTCAACCATCTCTCTTAGTGCACCATGTTATGGCTACTCATCCCCTGGCTCAGCTCCTTGGCCCTCTGGCTCACCTAGTTAGTCCTTCACCAATCGAAGTGTTACACTCGCCTACCTTTTGAGACGGATTACCCGTGCTAAGAGGCGATTTGTTTACCAATCAGCCTTTCAGGCATAATAGAATTTTCCATGGCCAACATGCCATGTAAGACTACAGAGACATACTGTCTTCCTTCCTTAACTTGGCTATATAGCCTCAGAACCCACCTTCGCATGGCCTCAACGCCTAACAACCTGCGAAGGGAAAACACTTTAAAACGTTAGACAAACGAACTTAATGAGTGATGGATTTGAGAAAAATATTTTTGGAACAACACTACAGAAACAATAATAATAAGGTCAAAGCACATCACATTTCATCGCATTACACCACAAACATTTCAACCATCAATACTAGCTACAAGCATCATAAGTGCTACATGCTTATATCATTTTGCCATTCATACTCATCACTGAGACCTAGGATACTCCTCTCACCAAGACTTGGGATTTACACTCAACTAGCGTCACACAAGTTACCTGGGACTTCACTACAAGAAATCGGAATAACTGCGATGCCAAAAACAACGTCGGCGAAAGATGCATTGTCGTTAATCACCTTTCACCTATGCACGTAATATTACATCGTAAAAAGTAACTTTCTATGACGCACACGATGCTACGTCGCGGAAAGTCTAAAAATTAAATTTAATATGTTCACTTTCTGTGATGCACACTATTCTGACGTCGCAAAAAGTCACTTTCAGCTACGCACAGTATGATACGTTGCAGAAAGTTACTTTCTATGACGCATGCATGTCGCGTCGTGGAAAGTCACTTTCTGCGGCGCACACTATTTTGACGTTGCAGAAAGTCACTTTCTGCGACGCACAGTAACAAAATATCTCAAAAAGTCTAAAAATTAAATTTAATATCCACATAAGAACCAAACGTCGGGAAAAGTGTAAGTTGTAAGTTACGTATTGAAGTGACAATGGTCACCTTTCTGCGACGTGTGGCAGGTGCACGTCGAGGAATGTTTAAATAATTAATTCGTTATTTAACCTTTCTGCGACGTTAGGGTTACTCGACGTCAGGGAAAGGATCCTTCTGTGATGTGTTTGAAGACATCGGGGAAAGTCCATTCTATTTCTTTCCCCTTCAACACAGAAACGATTGCAAAACTAAAGGAAGAAAAAATTGACCGAGAGAGAGGGAGAGAAGAAGATTCGTGTTGTCGTTCGTTCATCTTCGTCGTCACCACTGCCGTTGCTGGAAGTGTCCTTGTTCCCCTCTTTCTCTTCTGTTACTATTCAACACTCTCTCTCTCCTTCCCTCTACTTTCTCCATGTTTTCCTTCTCTACTCATCTCCCTCTCTCATTCTTTATACTTTCTCTCTTTCCCTTCTCTGAATCGTGCATCTCTATCCCTTCTTCTATCCAATTTCGTTCACCAAAAATAATTAATTAAATAAAATAATTAATTAAAAAATATATATTTAAAGCCTTCCGCGACGCAGCGTCGCGGAGGCATTTTGCGATGCGGCATCGTGGAGGCATTTTGCAATGCAGCGTCGTGAAAGAGTCGTTGACGTGAGCTGCATCGGGGAAAGTATCCCCGACGTTCTTTCCTGACGTGTCTGCCGACGTCATCCACTACGTCGCAGTAACCTTCCCCGACGTTGGTTAGGGTTTTTGGTGACGTATTGCTACGTCGGGGTTATTTCTTGTAGTGCTCCCACCAGCGTCTCATAACATCCACTCTTTCTTAGACCTGGAATTCACATTCAACCAGTGCCTTATGACAATATTGCCTTAATCTAGGGTTCGCATTTGTCCAGCGTCACGCGATGGATCTTATCCTTTCTCGATATGTAACCATTTCAAATAGTAAGCAAAAAGGTTAACTTCCCAACTTATTTTTCTTGAATAGAATTACAGTATTAGCAATATCATACAATACGTATGGGAAAGGGATATTTTCAGACAATCATCAGCATAATACCCTTTTTCACGCATCAGCCTCATAAACACAACATTAACTATTTATGAAAGTCATTCATAAAACCTTTCTTTCATGGATGAAAGATTCATCGATATTCCATCTGTAAGGACTACTAAAAAATGAACATTTGTTACAAGAATACTTGTTTGGAATTTAGGACAAATTCCTCGTTAACTACTCACAAAAATCAAGCACAACTCCGTTTCTTTATTGAGGAGAGTATCACATATATTCTATTTATGAAAGACATTCAAGCCAACATTTACTATAAAGATACTTGTTTGTTTAGAATAAAACATTCACAATCAATTATTTATACTTGTAAACAAGTAAGGGAAAAGATTTAATTGATAAATGACGCATTAGAATATTTGTTGAAATCTTATTTGTCGCTCACTCATATATTTTAGTCTTCACTTCTTTCTTCTCTGCCTTTGGATTCCTCTTCTCATCCAACGTTTCTCGACTAGTCATTGAGAATCTTGATTTTCTTGTTCTCCACCATTCTATCCAGACATCTTACTTTTTCCTCTTAAAAAATGTTTTTCCTCTTTTGGCCTTTGACCCTTTTTATATTGATCTCCCACATTCAAGGGTTGGTTTGTTACTTTACACGTGTCTTCTTGCCGATTTGTCGTGCCATGCGGTCAATTTAAACTCGACACGTAAGCTAAATTATAAGCAGTGATTAGACATCCTTTTGAGACTCCAACCTTATCTCCTTGAAAAGCCAAACTTCCTTAAATCACCTGATCCTTATCTTCTCGAGAAGTCGCAAACATTTTACTTCCTCTCAATGAGTGGTCAAGTCATCTTGACAAGATACTTCCTCACCTTCTTCCTTAGACGTAGGCACTTCTTCACAGGTTACTTGCTAAACGCCTAACTCTTGGCATCCAATATAGGCCTCTTTTCACCACTTATCCTTATTGCATTGCTTACATCTGCACAATTTAACTTAGACAGGCATTCCCCCTTACATCACCTTTTCCTTCTTTTCGTGCACCTTCTCGTGGAACGTACTACACTCTTATTTAAACTGTTTCTTCCTAATGATTTTCCTTAACCACATTTCCTTTCTTTAGGTAGGTCGTCACGCATACTTCCTCCGTGAAGTAAATTATACGACCAAAATTTTCTTTATTCACTATCACTGTCGCATAAATTCTACGACAAAAAACATAAATTGTTTGTAGCATCATGAAGTAATTTGAGCTTGAAATTAATAATGAAAAGGTAGTTCATTAGCATTTAATGCACATTATTTTGAAGCTCAACTTCACACAACATGAAAAAATGGCATTCCAACATCTTCTACAATTGTCTTTATCAAATTCAACGATGCTTGCATATGAGTGATCATAGTGAGTTGTAGCTTCTTGGTTTTCAATCTTGTAATGGGACCTTGGGGCATGATAATTGATATGGCTTGGTTTATATCATCCTCCCCCACTTGAGAAAAATTCATCCATGAATCAGAGTCATCACCTACATCAAAAGGACTTAAATTAGCAACATTAAATGCAGCACTAACACCATACGCACCTGGTAAATCAATTTTGTAACCATTGTCGTTGATGCACGCGAGAACTTGGAAAGGTCCATCTCCACATGGCATCAGCTTGGATTTTCTTTGAGCTGAAAATATTTCCTTTCGAAAATGCACCCAAACCCAATCTCCTAGTTTATAAACTAAAAGCTTGCGTCCTTTGTTTATTTTTTAAGCAACTTTGAAATTTTTTTCTCAATATGCTCTTTAACTTGCTGGTGTAGCTTATAAAGAAACTCAACCTTTGCATTTGCATCAAAACTCACAAATTCGTTAGGAGTCATAGGTAATAAATCCATAGGGGTTAAAGGGTTAAAGCTATAAACAATTTCAAATGGAGTGCATTTAGTAGTACTATGAACAACCCTATTATATGCAAACTCTATGAATGGCAAATAATCCTCCAAAGTCTTTAGATTCTTATCAATAATAGCCCTAAGCATAGTAGTCATGGTTCTATTAACAACTTCTGTTTGTTCATCCGTTTGAGGATGACAAGTAGTTGAGTACACAGACTTGGTTCCCAATATATCCCACAAAACGTACTAAATGTGGCTTAAAAATTTAACATCATGATCACTAACTATGCTTTTAGAAATGTCATGCAACCGCACAACCTCCAAAAAAAATAAATCAGTAATATGTTTTGCATCATTAGTTTTGTGACAAGGAATAAAATGAGTTGTTTTACTCATTTTATCAACCACAACAAAGATGCTATCTCGTCCCTGTTTAGTTCAAGGTAAGCCTAAAACAAAATCCATTGAGATATCAATCCAAGGTTCAAGAGGTACAGGTAAAGGAGAATACAAACCATGGGGTTGAAGCCTAGACTTAGCTTGCTTACATGTTTTGTAGCAAGCATAGACTTTACGAATATCATGTTGCATTTTAGGTCAATAAAAATGTTTAGCAAGCATATCAAAAGTTTTAGAAACTCCAAAATGGGCCATTAAACCACCCTCGTGAGCTTCCCTAACAAGTAACTCACGAATGGAACAAGATGGAATACAAAGTTTGCCTTTTCTAAAAAAAATCCGTCAAACAGCATGTAATCATTCACAACAAGTCCTTTTTCACGAGATTCAATAAAAGGAGCAAATAACACATCAAGTTTATACAATGTCTTTATATGATCAAAACCTAAGAACTTAGTATGCAAAGTATTGAGTAGAGCATATCGTCGAGATAAAGCATCTGCAACAATATTCTCTTTACCTTGTTTGTACTTAATCACATAAGAAAATGTTTCAATAAACTCTAGCCACCTGGCATGGCGTCGATTGAGTTTATTTTGTCCTTTCAAGTGTTTTAAACTCTCATGGTTCGTATGAATAACAAATTCTTTGGACCAAAGATAATGTTGCCATGTCTGTAATGCATGAACCAAGTCATAAAGTTCTTTGTCATAAGTTGGATATCGCAGAGATGCACCATTCAAGTTTTCACTGAAGAACATCAAAGGTCTTTGATTTTGTATCAAAACAACACCTATCCCTACTCCACTAGCATCACATTCAATCTTAAAAGTTAAATAAAAATTAGGCAATGCAAGTAGTGGAGCAGAACAAAATTTTTCTTTTAAAGTTTGAAATGCAAGTTGTAGTTCAGACCCCAAACAAAAGAAACATTCTTTTTAACAAGTTTATTTAAAGGTGAAGCAATTGTACTAAAATCCTTAATGAACCTATGATATAATCCCGCAAGACTATGAAAACTTCTTACCTCACTTACACTTTTAGCTGTAGGCCAATCTTTTATTGCCCTTACCTTCTCCCGATCAACTTCAACACCTTGAGATGAAACTATAAATCTAAGAAAATTAACCATTTCCATGCAAAAGCTACATTTCTTGAAATTGGCATACAGACATTCCTTTCGCAAAGTAGTCAAAATAGAACGTATATGTTCAACATGCTCATCTAAGAATTTAGAATAAACAAGAATGTCATCAAAATAGACAACTACAAACTTTCCTAAGTATCCTAGCAAGACATGATTTATTAACCTCATGATTGTACTAGGTGCATTAGTCAATCCAAAAGGCATAACCAACCATTCATAAAGACCATACTTAGTTTTGAAAGCAGTTTTCCATTCATCACCAATATACATTCGAATTTGATGATAACCAGATTTCAAATCAATCTTAGTAAACAAACTACAACCATGCAACTCATCATGCATATCATCTAATCAAGGAATTTGATGTTTATACTTAATAGTAATCTTGTTTATAGCCCTACAATCAACACAAATACTCCATGAACCATCTTTCTTAGGCATAAGGATAATAGAAACAAAACATGGGCTCAAACTCTCACGTACATATCCGTTAGCAAGAAGTTCACTTACCTACCTTTATATCTCTTCGGCCTCCTGTAGATTAATCCAATAAGCTGGACAGTTTGGAATGATCGTCCTTGGAATGAAGTCAATTTTATGCTCAACCCCTCTAAGTGGTGGTAGCCCACTAGGCATCTCCTCAGAAAATAAATCTTCAAATTCTTTCAAAAGCATAAGAAAAGCTCTAGGCAAAGAATGTGTAATCTCATTAGTGACAAAACAAGACCCTTTGCACATAAGTACAAGAATAGTTTTGTTAGAAAGTAAAACTCTCTTAGCCTCACTTGATTGAGTATACAAACTCACATTTTTTGCTTTTCTCTCATTTTGTCCTCTAAGTTGATTGCTACTCTCTTGCTTTTCACTCATACTTTTTTTTCCTCTCAATTCTTTTGCTATCTTTTCTTTTTCTAATTTTGTTGTTGCATCAGCTTCTTACCTTTTATTTTTAAGTTTGTGTTGATCAA
>JBBPDI010102091.1:0-10543 GCA_037974545.1 Cucumis variabilis
GACTTTTGGCTTTTTAATTGTCAAATGACCATTTTACCCTTGGTTAACCATTGCATGTAATTGACACATGGCTTCATGCATGTGAGACACCTACTTAGTGATATGCCAAGTGTGGAGAATGGAAGCTCACTACATGCAAATTTTTCATGTAGTTTGCTTATAAAAGGAGTGGATTAGAAATGAAAAAAGATGGATTTTTGGTTTTTAATTTTGGTTAGAAATTGATTTTGTAATTTGGAATTGCAAAATCAAAACCAAATTTCCTTTTCTCTCCAAAAGTTCTCTCCAAAAGTTCTTCCTCCTAAATCCATCTCTCTCCCTATTCCATTCGAGTCTCACAACTCGGTTCTAATTTTAGAGAATAGCGGGTCAACACTAGTGGTAGTCCCGATTTGGATTTCGAGAGGAGATCATGAAGAGCACGTGAGAAGATTACAATAATAGAAAAGCATCAAAGGTGAGTTTTTCTATTAACTCTATTTTGTTTCATTTAGGGGATGTAATGCATATTAATCACTAAAATGTTTAGTTGTAATTAGAGTAAAATTCGATCCTTATTCTGCTGCACATGTCTATTGTTTCCATCAGGATTGACCCCTTAAGGCATCGATTCTTGAGCCCATTGAGGTGGAAAGAATGTCACGAGACCAGAGGAGAGGAATGAAATGGCAAAACTAAAAGAATATGAATAAAATGGCAAGACTGAAAGTAGAGGCATCCCTTTCTGTTTCATCTATTTCTGTAGGAAGAAGATAACTCAAAAACCTACCTAATAAGGTGCCTTAGTTGGTGTCAGTGGGGCACTTCAATAGTGAGTATTCCTTGCTGAGTCAAGCAAGAATGCTTAGCCTGATGCATCAAGAAGAAAGGAAGATCTAAGTAGTATCTTCATCAAAAGAAATTTGTCTCCACTAGCCTCATTCTTTAGGTTAGGATGCAACCGAGTAAGTAGGGATCAAGAGGAAGACAATCAAGAGAAATTTTGGATAGGATAGATCAGTTTCATAGGTGATGATGGAGCGGTGTTAGATCGACCGAGTGGGAGAAGGGAGATTTTTACAAGAAACCACGAAAAAGAAGCTGCCATGGGTCTTTGGTCAACGAGCCCAATGTTTAAAGAAAGGCGAGATTTTTCCATCTGAAATCTACTAAATAAGAGAAGTGGGAATCTGCTTCCTTGTTGGCAGCTTTCCCTAAGGAGCCGAAGCACATAATCACCGACAATGAATTTGGCAACAGGGGCTACTTTTATCTAGCCAGAAAACGGAGGAAGTATTATCTATCAAATAGGTTATGTTATAGTTCTCATGGAAATAAGTAGTCTTTAAATCTAAAATCAGTACTCTCCTCGACTTATCCACCTGAAAAAGGCAAGGAAAGAAGAAGACATTAGGCAATACTCTCTATCTCTATAGAAAAGAACGTTGACTTAGCTATTTAATAATAGGTCTTTCTCAATGAATTCAACCTTTCTTTCCCTCTTCATTTCATGCACCTCAAATTCTTTGAGCCTCTCCTTTCAGTCGAGCTATTTTGTAACCTCCGAATCAGTCTCCGTGAATAGGTCGTTGAATTCTTGAACGAAAGAAGATAGAAATATTCCCAATTGAACTTGAATTTCACTCATTAATGAGAAAAGAATGAACAAAGCATGAAAGAAAAGGAAAAGGAAAGAAAAGTCCAAGGAAAGGAATCAATGAACAAGGGCTACGCAAAAGACGGAGATGGAACTCCTCTTTCTTCTTACTAGTAGGTTTCAATTCTGGAGGTAGTTTCTTTTTTTTTTTCCTTGCTCCTCCTCTTTGCTAAGTCAAGTCTTTGTTCATTGACTCGTCAACTTGGCATTCAGTATATTGAATAATCTTTCCTTTCCCATCGAAAGAGAGACTGAGAATGAAAGTGGGGTTTTCACACTCTCGTCTTCTTCCTTTTATTTTCCTCCATTCGAGGGTGAAAAGAATATTGACTAGACTTCCCAGTGCAAAGTTTATTGCTGAGTTGCCGTAAGATAAGTTCGAAGGCTAAACAGGTTAATATGGATAGTCCTTTGGATGAGATATTGTTGGGAATATGAGTGCAACTGATTAATGGAAAAAAATAGAAGGACTGGTTTATTAGCTAATATGCCATTTTGCTAGGTTTTGGGTATCCTTTTCTTTATATTAAGCAGCAAGAAAGAACGAAAATGCATGTTCACATCTTTTATCATTATAAAAGATAAGTTGAAGAAATAGCTAAAATCACATAATTCATGTCAACATTTAGCAGCTTTTTTTTGGAATTAAATTATCTTTTCACTAGTGGAAGGAAACTCATCAAATTTCATTGATCCTCAACTACGCCCTACTTAAGGGGGACTAAATATAAATAGTCCATAGCAAAGTGCGGATTAAACAAGAGCCCCTAATGAACCTGTTGATAAAATAGGTCCTTCTGATTGATTTTTTGTTCCACTTATTTTATGAGACTGATTTATCCATATTCAATTTCTTCTTTTTTTATTCACACCTGATTTAAGTACTTTCAATCATTCTTTGAGCCTTGTGCAGATCGACCTAGATTCAGCTGAGGTATGACGATTTTGTAGAAGCAGTCATGAGTCAAAAAAGTAGTAGCATACGACGGGCCTCTTGTCCAATCCGCATGTGTTAAGAAAGAAAAGAAAGTCTAGAACTATTATTTTCTGTCCTTCCGACCTTGTTATTCCATCAACTTCTTTTTTATTCTTTATAGACTTTCTTATCTTAAGGTAATAGATTCAAAATGGCTAATTTTCAGTATTTTCTCATTCAATGAAAAGGTGCAAAGAATATTCTGAAGGGTCAAAAGTGAAAAATTACTATTCTCTTTCCAAAGAGTGATTCATATTGATGCAACTTCGAACCAGTCCGAAGCCTGAATTATAGATTTTTGGTTCATCTTTTAATTTCAAATTTATTAGGTTCCATATAGGCCCATTTTTGACAAAACTGGCATTTTCTAAATTTTAGCTAATAAAAGAGTCCCAATAACTTCACGGGATTTGACAAGAAAACTTGTGTTTTGCCTATGCCCCAAACCTAGTAGTGGGGTTTTTCACATTTAAATGGCAAATGAGTCTCAAGTCGGATCGTCCATACGAGTATCTTCGTCATCAGTTACTCTTTGTGAAAGAAGGCATAGTCAGTCTCACGTTCTTATTCTTAATAGGGGACATGGTTTAAGGCTAAGGAGAGGTTCAAATCCATCTGTATCCTGATAATTAAGTAAGAGGCCATAACACATCCCCATATTTCTATTTAGAGGTTTGATTATCTTTGATTTCTATTCTGATTATGAGAAGTGGCTCTAGCCTAATGGTCTCAAGATGTGCCACTCCAGATGGATGGACGTGCCTAGCAGTCAAGTTGATGGAGTCATAAGTCGATATTTCATCATATTGATCAAAGAAATTCGTCACTCAATAATCCTCATGAGACAGATCTCAAAGGGGTCACCACTCCACGGTTGAGGATTAGGCAGCAAGAGGTCAGGTTACTGAACCCTTATTATTTATTGATAGACAAAATTCCCACGTAGTGGTAGAACAAGACTACTCATTCAGTTCTGTCTCCATGGCCACTACTTACATTCAAAGTTTGAAGGGGAATGGTCAATATTACTTTCTGAAAAGAAAAGCTCATATAATAGGGAAAACATTTCCACCAAGAGCAGAAGATCTCTACCAGGCAACTCAAAGGTGCATGAATAAAGGACGGTTTATCCATTGTGGGAAAGACTCAAAGAATATTGCTAGCTCCAGATGAGGCACAAAGCATATTGCAAGCCCACAGATTAATTAACTGGATCTTATAACCCCTCTGTTAGGTGCAAAGAATATTGCGTGGAACTAAAAGAAGCTCTACAAGCTTGGGTTATAGGCGAAAGGCGAGGCCAGTGGCATCCGTCTCAATTTCTATGCCGTAGGACTAGGACCCCGAAGCAGTTTAAGAAGTAGATGTTGGTTCAGCAGTTGTTCACCTTGCAGACTAAGTCGATCGTCATGCCTAATACCTTCTTTCTGCATTTCTTCTTTTTCCAACTTGAAACTGAACAATAAATAGAGAAGATTTTTCTTAACCTAGCTTCCCCCTAGACCTAAAGCTAGAATTAATAAGCAAGAGTAGGGAAAATCTATGCAATATTCATTCTTTATAAGTTCTACTGGTCGTCGAGTGGGATCGAGTTCATGCAAGTAAGAAGAAAGGGAGTTGAGTACTGATCGGTTAGAGTAGCTTCCTTCTATAATGATTTGGTGGCAAATGATGCTGATTTGAGCACCTACTCAGATGAACAAGGTGCAAAGGATATTGCGAGGCGCAAGAACACCTTTGTAATACATAAATTGAACTGGCTTTTAAGCCAATAGAATAGGTCGTGTCTTGTCCGAGATAGTGGGTCATACCTGGGTTAACTTCTTTGGTCTTGCCTTCAGACCCACTAAGTTTGAGAGTCTAAAAAAGGCTACCTATATCGAGAAAGGGACCGTGCTAGTACCATTGAAGAGTCAAATCTTGCCCCTCCTTCATTGTCTTTTGCTCTTTATTGAGAAAGTTATGAAAAAGCACTCCTTCTTAGTAAGCTAGCTTCTGCCGCTTGCCCGTAATCAATGCTTACAGTAAGATGATAGAATACACTTTCCTCTACCCTCTAGAAACTATTATCTCTTTTCTTTATCTTATATTGTCATCTTACCCTCCTAAAGAAATATGATGAATAGTCCTAATAGCTATGGCTATTCTTTCTTTCCACTATGTGGACTTACTCCATGGGTCACAGTTCATTTATAAAAGCGGTAGGCTTGATCTTTCTATAGTTATTCCTAGACTGGGCAAAAAGAAGAGGAAAAAGGCATAAGTAGAAGAAGCTTTACCGAGTAGAAGGCGTAGAAGGACTTATATTTTGGACTACCATAAAAGATAGAGGAATCCTACTTCTTCTTCCTTTAACCTGGTAAGTCTCTTCTTTTGAGTCTATAGTCCTCCAAATCCCTAATTGTGCACATATTAAGTTGTATAGTAAGCCCACACTGCGGTGCCATAAGACAGGTCCGAAGGTGCAATTCAATATATGGGGAATTTTTCATGAGTTGCATGAAGTGAAAAGAATATTGTAATTAATTGCATGGATCTTGTAATTAATTGACTGGATCTTGTTTAGATCAGATTAGGAGCAAAGATCATTGATAAGGAAAGATATAGATCAATTAGCTCTTTCTCACTTCTTGTCACCTTTAAACCATTTTATACCTTGGAAATTCTTTCTGATCCAAGCATAAAGAATATCGTGGCTTTGAACCTTCCCTAAAACTGAGTCCATGAACTCAACCTCTTTTTGTTGCTCTTCCTTTATTATTTAGAAAGATAGGGAAAAATCTACCTTAAAAAGTAGGAGGATACCAATTTCGGGCTTCTCTTGCTTTGGTCGCTACTTTCTTCCCTTGTAGACCGTGTCTTGCTACTTTATGTTACTAACTCATATGAAGTATAAGTCTTACTCAACCTCTAAGGAAAGAGATGGATTCCGAACCCTACTTCTTTCTTTCCTCAATTGATAATAGGACCCCAAACTCTTAAGCAGGACACTCTCTGAAACCCCATTTCCTATAGCGGTATTCTAATCTCAAGTCAGAGTTCTCACAACAAAAAGAGAAAGTGCAAAGTAATAGTTCACACTGATCAAGGAGAATAAGAAGAAGAAGGCATCTAAGAACTCAAGGAGAGCAACTACGTACTCTTTCTTCTGAAAACTATTCCTCATCCTTTTGCAAATTTCTTCCCTTTCAAAATTTGTATTCTATCCTAAACTCTTGATGTGGCCTAATTATAGGCTACGAACCCAAGTCTGAGAATGCTACCTGTACTTCTATTAAAAACAAAAGCTCTAGATGAGTTAAACTTGCTCCTATGCCTCGTCCTTGCATAAGAGGTTGATCCTCTCTGGCCGATCTCTTGGATGCCAATATTTCTTCTTCAGATAGTTTGCATGCTTCGATGTAGAGTGACTTCCCTCTGGTCTAGACTGATAACCTTAGATAAAAAGCCAGAGGAGACTCCTTCACGCTTTCGATTGAGCGCCCTAAGCCAAGTCAATTAGATCTTGTATCTACTAACCTTTCCCCTTTGGTCCCGTTGTTTCTGACTCTTAGAATGAGTTCTGGAGTGACTCATTCCTTATTCCCTATGGCTCCAACCCACCACTAAATGAGCCTTTCTCCTTCTCCCTTCCCCGTCTACCCGTTCTACCGTCCTAAACAAGGCCTATGTTTATATCGCTAAGTGGTAAGGCATCAGTTTTCGATACTAGCATGCAAAGGTGGTCATCCTTATACTCTAGACTATGAAGACATGTTTGCATAGGTGCAAAACATATTCTGGATTGATTGACTAGATCTTGAAATTAATTGATTTGATCTTGTTTTGCTCACATTCTTTATATATTGATTAGACCACGAAAAAAAGAAGGAGAGCCATATTCATCCCAGCTTGTAGCAAGTCTATGACCTACTTTGCTAAGATTAGATCTGGAAGAGGGAAGAAAGAAATCTCGTCCAATTATCAGTCAAGAGGCGATGAACTTCTCATTCTCTTTAGAATTACATAATATAGCTTTAGTGAAAGAGAAATGAGGAAATGAGTCTGGCTCAACTTGTAGTAAGCCTCTGACCTACTTTGCTATGGTGAGAGATTCATTCATGTAGGAAGAGAAAGAAATATTAATAGAAGTAGACGTAATCAAGGAAATCGATCCTCATCGATGAATCCACAAGATATGCCATACTTCCTCACCTTGGATGGGAGATTGGCTTTGTTCAACTAACCATTGTATTAGTAGGAACCTCGCTAGGTAGTAGCTCTTCCAAACAATCAGTCTTTCTTATGCCATTGGCCTTAGCCTTTTTTCTTGTTCATGAATAGGAGTAGTAGGATCAGGGGTATCTCACAGAGGTTACTTACAAAAAAAAAATGCACTTGCACGACTGCGAAAGTAATATATAAGTGGAGTGGTTTTCTTGGCTTTCTCAAGCTCTTCTTCTCTTCCATTAAAGGATCCTTTCTTCATTAACCTCTTTCATTTGTAGGATCATAAAGAACTCTACAAGACAACGAAAGTAATAAAAAGGTATTGAATATAAGTCTTTCTGTAATCTTGGCTCTACGAATATTATTTTCTCAATCTTCTGTTCAATATTCTTTGAACCTTGTTCATTGACTGTCTTCTCTCAACCCTTGAATATGAAAAGAAATCCTAGGTTCAGTGAAAAATAATGGATTTCTAGTCTGGTTTGGAGGACTATGAACCTATTATAAAGCAAGACCAGTCTAGAGGTTCCATAAGAAAAAATCGATCACTACTACAAAAATAGGGTCTCTTTACGTTTTAAAACTCTTGACGGTTTTAAAACCGTCATTGAAGCCAGCGTAAAAAAAGTGGAAGTTCTTGACGGTTGATAAAAACATCAAGAATAGTGAAGATTGACGTTTTTATAAACGTCAAGTATACAAATTTTCATGACAATTAAAAACCGTCAAGGGTGTGAGTGTTCATAACAGTTTAAAACCGCCAAGAGTATGAGTGTTTAGGGACATTTAAAAACCGTCAAGAATATGACTATTCATGATATTTAATAACCATTAAGAAATTGATTGTTTATGACATTTTAAATCGTGAAGCATGTTTCGTAGTTCTTATAAAAAAAATAATAATTCAATTATATTTTTGTTTGTGCTCCCATAGTTTTGTATAGTGGTCCAACAATAGTTTCATAAATATAAATGAACAATATTAATAAAATATAGTTTCAAAACTTGAACATATATAAATAAAACCCTTCACCATATTTATATATAATCATTTCCAAAACATTACATATATGAATATTTCATATCATTTGCAAAAATAATATAAATAATCTCATTAGATTGTCACGAATTCAACTCAACATCCTAAATTAACTTATCTAAAAGCTATCCAAAAACATCTAACAACATTTTGAAAAAGCTCCAAGTCACTAGTTCTCGCAACCTAAAAAAAGAAAAATTGATGATAATTAATACAATGTAGCAGAATAGAAATCCAACGGTCACTATTCAACTCAACATCATAGCAGATTTTTCTGTTTGCACAGTTAATTCATTTATTTCAACTTGTGTAATTGTTTAGAGATAGACCATGAATAAATTAACTAGAATTTGAATGAAGTTATTAGTAAGCCAGAAAATACTAAGTCATTAATAGTCTAAAAAAAATTAGCAAGAATTTCAATGAAGTTTATAGAAAAATATTTGAGGTGACAAAGTTACTAGTTTACATGCAAAATGCTAAAATAACAACTTGAATTGCTATCTTCAAAGTTAAACTTGAAAAAGAAAACAAGAAAAACAAGAGTAGAGTATATTTGTAGAGCAACTTTTTTTTACGACTACATTTCAAATACTAAAGTATTGTTACCTTCAATTTCTAATAAGATGATCAATACAAAATAAAGAAATAACCAAGACCAACACAATGAAACAAAAGAAAACAAGACACAAAAGTATACTTTTGATTTTGTAAGAAAGATCTTTAGAAACAAGGCACCCAAATGCAAAGTAGCATATGGTTGAAACATATTATATCTCCATCCTAGTTTCTTCCTCAATGTAGCAATAAGAAACCAAATAGGAAAATGTAGTAAAAATCAAGAACCTGAATGACTACAAATACTATTTATCGCAGATCCATAAACTTCATGATTATCCTTTAAAGAAGGAACATATAGAGAAAATAGTACAAGTTAGAACCCTATATATTTAAGTCGCGTGCGAAATTTCTCAACCATTAGAGAAATGTTTTTATATATATATAATGCAAAACTCAACTCTAGTTTCTTCTCTGCATATTTTTCTTCAGAGGCAATTAAAAATGAAAGAAACATCATTTTGTTCTAAATATCAAAGAATAATGTCTAAAATAATAAAAGAAACATGATTAAATTCAATCATCAAAAGGGTAGCCTCACGTGAGGGGAAAGTAAGTGCATTGTATAACTAAACAAACACCACATGTTTTTCTACACACTTATAATTATAATGCACGAGAGGGCAAGACAGAATGGAATTGCAAATCTAAGGTGGCCAAGCCTCTAACACTTCGAACTATATATAACTTTCTTTCAACACAATCAAACAAAAAATCAATACAAAAAATATATGCATAAATGATCACAACTGGATATCTAACAATTATTGTCTTTGAGTTCTAGAAAAATAAATTGTTTGTTACCTATTTTTACAAAACCTGCTCTTCTCTTTGCTCAACATTTTCTTTGTTAATCCCAAGTTGAAGCTTCAGAGAGTAAAGCTTCTTTAAGAACAAAACTTTTCCAATTGGCCATGGAAGATCAGAATAATACATCTTTAAAGCAGAAGCACCATCAGTTCCCAACCAAAGCTTGTACATTACTGTATCTGCAAGCCATGAGCTAACCATAGATTTCGCAGATACCCATTCTGGAAGCGAGAGAAACTCAGAATCAAGATCAACAATACCATCATGTCTTAAACACTCAATAACCCCACCCTTTTCATTATTGTACGCCTCATAGTTACCGGTTTCAACATAAGGAATTATATCTGCCAAAAAAAAGTTAAAAAAAGATGGGCATAGTTGTTAATTAGGAGGAAATAGAAAAATAATCTAAACCCTAGTCTCAAACAAGTCAGTAGAGAAAAGTAATCAGTATCAAAACCCAATGGAAGCAACTGAAAGCATAAAATTGGGAGTGCAAGTAAGTAGAAGAAAGAAAGAAGGAGGGAATTAAAGGAAAGACATGAGACATTACCAGATTCAGGGTAGATGAGATTGAAATCCAAATGGAAATGAAGATTGGCCAATCTTAGATAGATGTAAATCAGCAAGAAATCTGAGCATTCAGTGGGCAAATTGAAACATGGCTTCCTCATAACAAGAGTGAACCCTTCTTTTGCTCTCCCACTCATTTGCTCCACAAATTGAGAATCTTTGGAAGTTTTGTAAAATAAGGTTTAGTTTAGGTGGAAGGGTTTTAGGAGAGCCGATGAAGAGGAAGGGGATTCTGTGTTCTTTAGTGAACACAAAATTACAGGAAATCTTTTATTTGATGAAGAAGCAGCAGTCTCCGCAGTCTTCTTCTGCCCGCTTCTTACCCTCCAACTCGAACCATTCCCGTCGACCAAAGAATTACATCGCAAAACCCTAGCTTTCCGTACTCTAAATTTACTACCGACGCTGGAGATAAAAAACATAGCCTTTCAGATGACTCAAAGTGTCTCTATAAGTGAAAATGATTGCTCGGTGAGACCATAAACATCATTAGCGTATTCAAAGATTCAACGAGGGAATCACAACGGCAACAGCGACGGGCGCGATCTCGAGTGGCAAAGAAGATGGAAGTGGTGATGAACGCAATAAGATGGAAGTCTTTTGGAAAATTGCCAAAAATAGGCTAAAAATGGGATAGAAAATGAAAAATAGGATTGTTTTTTAAAAAGTTGAGATTTAGGAC
>JBBPDI010102099.1:0-10542 GCA_037974545.1 Cucumis variabilis
TGAACTCCCCAGACGAAACACCCCTCACCCACCCAAGCAGACACTAATGCCGGCGAATAGACGACTCGTCTGCTCAAGTTTTGGAACGTGGGTGACTGGATGATTCCGTGCTCTAAAGTTTTGGAACGTCGGCTGCTCTCACGCGAACGTCTCCACCGCTCCCAACGTCAGTCTCTGCTCCGACGCCGGCGACTTCATTGCTCCACCTTGCTCCTAGTCGTGTACCTCTACTTCCGTAAGATTTCACTGACCTGAACGCTTGTTTCAGTACTAATTACTAAGAATGCCTGCTTCAGTTTTAGGTGTCAACCCCTACCCGTTTTACAGGTATTAATTTTACCCCATCGCTCTGTATTTACTTTTCCCTTGTTACTTCTCCATAAACAGATTTAGCTTAGAGTACTCTTGGGTGTAGTTTTAGTAACGCACACGTGTCCCTAAAAGTGAGGTTTTCGTCTCGCATGTAGAATGTGTTACTACAACTATTCACGACCGGGATTTTATGGCGTATATAGCGATGCCCGCTGCCTCTGGAAACATTTAACAAAAATATAACAAAGTTTTAAATTTAGACTAATGCTACCCTTGTACTGAGAAGAGAAGTTTATCGATAGAATTTGAAACCAGTACATCATTCTCTATAATTTATAAAATTTAAAACTTTGCTATATATTTTAAAACTATTTTAGTTTAATTTACTACATTTAAAAATATTTCTTCAATTATTTTAATATAACAAAAAAAAATAGCAAAGTAAAATAAACAACTCCAAGTTAAATTAAAATTACATAATATCCATAAAAATAAGGAAATAACCAAATCGAGTACAACCAACGACTTGAACATCTCTAAATTCATCTCCTACTTTGCTTGAGCACACATATATAGGATTCATATCTACTTTTTCACTTGAAGATAAACTTCAAGATCTCTACAAATAATAAATTCAAATAGTTCTCAATGCTACCAAATAATTAGCATTAATATTAAACCAACACTAAACTTAAAAATGAAATAGCTTAACTATATAATCATCTAACATCCATAGCTAACTAAAACTTGAAATTTGAAGTAATACACTATATGTTACGAAATCAACAATTAAACAGAAAAACGTAAAGATTGATATACAAATATACGTGGCTCAGTAACAATGTGTTAGCTACATCTACTAAATATTATCAGAGAAAATGTTTCTTTAATATAATACGATGCCACTAGATTAGATAATTTATATATGTACTTTTCTAAACCTATGATCAAAATTGTAAATAACTACAAATGCACAATATGACGACAACGAGACCATTGTATTGAGTTGTTCATAGTGCCACATAATGAATTTAATTAAGGCGTTCCCACAAATCTCCACCTTGACTTTAATTTTCTCCCAAATAACAGTTGTACCAAATTGTACTAGAAAGTACTAAATACAACATAAAGCAACATTAACCAAGACTTCTCCCTCATGCCTCACAAGTGTCCCATAAGGGACCACTAACAATTCAAAACAAGCAAGTCCAAGCAATGTTAGAACATACCCTATAGAACCGGTTTTGTGAACATATCAGTAGGATTATCACCAATACCAATTTTCATCACCTTTACTCTTTGTTCACTTCTTAAAAAATGATATCTCACATCAATGTGTTTAGTTCTCTCATGATGAACTTGATCCTTGACAAGACATATTGTACTCAAACTATCACAATATACAATAGCTTGGTCATGATGCAAACCAAGGTCACCAAATAGCTCTCTTAGAGATATTCCCTCTTTTGCAACTTTTGTCAAGGCCATGTACTCTACTTCAGTAGTAGACAAAGTAACTATAGGCTGTAAGGTTTCCTTCCAACTAACAACAAAATCACCCATCGTGAACACATATCCAATCATAAACCTCCTACTATCAACATCTTCAACATATAGTTAGAATCAGAATAATTGGTCACAAGACATTTTATGTCATTCTCATAAACTAGGCCAACATCATGCTTTTCTCTAGGATAACAAAAGTTATATCTTTCTCATAAACTAGGCCAACATCATGCTTTTCCCTCGGATAACAAAAGTTTATCTTCACAACTTGTCAATGCTCGCCTTCCCATGTTGACACATAGACCTACAAACAACACTAATAACATGGGTAAGATCAGGCCTAGTACAAACCATAACATACATCAAACATCTCACTATATTGGCATAAGGAACTCGAGACATATACTCCTTCTCAACTCAGACTAAGGACAAAACACTAATGACAAACAAGCATTTGCAGCATTGGAAGTATATATAGGCTTAGTTGATAACATACCAAACCTGGACAATATTTTCTAAATATTCAAGTAGCCATCCCCCTTGCTATGGCAATGGGCTCTGATAGGTTGTTCTTAAGCTGTTTTGAACTGTCTTGATATTTTTGAGAATTTTAAAGGAACTTTTGGATATTTTCATGCTCAAGAAATTAATTAAGGATAAAATATGAATTTTTTAGAACAGGGAAGGTTAGGAGGAATTCCCAAGACCAAGGCTATATTCAAGTGATAGTGAGTAACAAAATGTTTTAAATGCTATTTATTAAAAATGTTTTCAAGTACAAGTAATAGCTTATGAGTAACACCATGATTTCTAAATGATTTATTAAATATGTTTTCAAGCTTTATAAGCAATAGCTTGTGAAATGATTTGCTAAGCATGATTTCAAGTGAATATTTCAAGTTGTGTTTTATGATAAAATGTTTATGAACCGTTTTCAAAGTGATACCATGTTTGAATGATTTCATGATCAAGGAAATATTTCAAATACTTTCATGAAAATATTTCAATGTTTTCAAATGTTTTCATCCATGCCCGAATATAACATGAGACCTATTATATACATGTGGTTGACTCCACATAGATGGTATAGTTGACGAACCTATTTTTAACTATGGGCCATCAGGAAGGGTACATTATTATGCGTTAAAGGAGGAGGGTTAGCTACCCATCGACTGTCCCGTCTTTGGACGAAGGGGTACGTGTTGCCCGTGGTTATGGAGGATTGTCTTTGAAAATACAAAAGATTTCAATGTTTCCATTGTTTCATGTTATTACTACTTTGATAAATGTATTTAAGCTTCAGTTTTATACTAAACATTTATGAAAACCTGTTTTATAAAATCGTTGCTCACTAAGTCTTTCGACTTACCATTTCAAAAATATTTTTCCTCTTTCTAGGTACAGATTGTGGATATCTGCGTGCTGAACATACTGCATGTTTTCATTATACAAAGACGTTGTTTTGTTTTATAATAGTGACGAGAATGTTCAAATACTTATATTTGCATGTATGTTCATTTTCCATAATATATTTTACAAAGATTTCAAATGGGTCACACTACGGTTTAAAGTATTTCAAGTTGAAAGACTTTTGTTGTTGATCGTTTCATGATTCTATGTCATATGTTAATTAAGGTTGTTTTGGAGGAAAATGGTCTCAGTTGTCATCACGTCACGTCTCGAGACGAGCAAGAAGGTGCTCAAGGCGGGGTGTGACATGTTATTCTCCTCTGGTGTATTGCTTTTGCGTACTTATTCTAGTTTTTTGTATTTACAACTTTCTTAGCACTGTCTGTCTTCAAGGGGCTTTTATTGATTGATTGGTTCTCATCCTTTGGTAATATTTGTTTATTTATAACATCAATGGAGATTGAATGCTTTCTTTTTGTTGTTTGGATTTGATTGTTTTTTACACTAGGAGAAAATGGAAAGCTTTTGACTATGATATTAGGAAAGAGATTTTAGATTTTTCCATATGTTGGGGAAGGAACAATCCCAGGTGGTAACTTGGTTATAATAAAGAAAAATGTAAATAGAAAATTCTCTCTTATTAATTGAAAATTTTCAACAAAAAAAAAAGGTACAAACATCCCAAAAGGAGAAAATCACAAACCAATCTAGAGGGAAAAACCTACAAGAAAAACTCATAGCCTATTGACCAGAACTATTGAGATAAATATAAGTCAAACAAACCAGGAAAAGGATGGTCTGTCACTCACAAAGCATTGTACAAAGCTCAACTATCATACTCTTGCCTCACTAAAAAAGAAGAAATTTGCCAAAGTTAATTGTCAATCTTTCTCTTCTTCGTCAATGAATAATGGCAATCTTCATTTTCTATATCTATGTCTTCTAACTGAACTGCAAAAAAGATTGAATGTTGAGACACTTTATACCAGAGGTTGCAGCCTTATAGGTAAAGTCATTACAAACAACTGTAAAGCTTGCTCCTTAATCTGCAGTTTCTCTCTTCTTATAAATCAACTATCCTGAATAAATAAATTGCCTATTCTGAAATAAGACCGATGTTATTTGGGTCAACTTAATTTGAGTCTTTCTTTGGTACACTTGGATTGAAAGAAACCAAAGATTTCTTTTTTGGAAAAGACATAGATTTCTCTTCTTTTGTGGACAATGTCACTTGGTGTAGGCTTAAAAATCTCTTGTAACTATTCCTTTTAACTATAGTGCATGTCTGGTTCTTTCCCCCACTGTTTTTTATATTTCATTGTTATATGAAATATTTTCAATTAAAAAGAACTGTAATGCATACCCCATTCATAAGCCTTAAACACTTGAGAACTAAGACCAAATATATTTCCTTTGTAAAAATTACTAAAATATTCTTTGTATTGTTACAATCTCGACCCCAAGCTTAAAGACGATCGCCAATTTAAGAAAAAAAATTGATTAAATTAATATTGTAGAATGAAAATGGACTTGAAGGAGAACACAATAAAAGAAGCATAACTCTTTGTGAAGTCCCATCTAACAACCCGTTTCAAGCTTTTTTTTATGTTTTATTCAAAGATTCTCTGGTTTCTTTTAGACCCAATACTTCAAAGAATACTCTAACCACATTTATTTGTCGTAGTTCAACTTTTTTCTTCAACTTCGTAACACATAGTTGGAAGTTTCTTTTTCGAATTGCCTAAGTTGAAAGTTATTATCAAGGTTTTATCAAACACCCATGCCAAAACAAAAGTTGTTCTCAAAGTTAGAGTAGTTGAATGTGGGTACTATGTGATGAGATACATGAGATATATAATCACTGATGGAAGCATAGTGTCATAGATTCGGTATGTTGTGTTTAAACGATTGTTTGAATTATTTTATACAATTCAAGTATTCAAAGTATTAACTTCAAAATTTTGGGTTTCATATTAGATTGATACAAGGAGCTCATATAGTCAATTCGAGTTGGATGAAGTGTGAATGGAGCTTGCTGATTTTTTAGGTGACCAATGTGATTATGGTGATTATATTTTGGGTTAGACAAGTTTTGTTGATACTAGATATAGGAGTGATATTTTGTTGATATTGAATATAGGTGAACTAGTTTTGTTGATATTTTTTTGATACTGGAAAGACAAGTTTTAATATGGTATACCTTTAAGCTAGATGGAAAGTTTAGGCTACACCTTTAGGATACACATAGATGGACAGTTTAGGCTTTTGTTAGAAGTTTGGGTTAACTATATGTATAGTTCATTGATATATATGCAATTTGTTAAGATATTATTACTTCTTTAATGAAAAGTTTGAGTTGATGCAATTGTTCAATTAATATGTAGTTTAGTACACTTTTGTACTCTCTTGCTTTACTTATATTCGTCATTGTTGAACTTCAAAACAAGTGCAGGATAAATTATGTGGATATTTAAAATATATAACTTTTCATTTGAAAAAAAAAACTTGACATGCAAAACGTGTCAACAAATCTTATATTCTTAACATTCATAAACTGTTAAATATAATTTTACTTGACGCGTAAAAACTATCAAACAAACCCCCCCCCCTTATTCTTGACACAAGATTACTTGATGCGTAAAAAGCGTCAAGTAATCTCATGTACTTGACGCTTTTTCCTTGTCATGTATAATTGCACTTGACGCTTAAAAACTATCAAGTAAACCTCCCATATTCTTGACACTAGATTACATGGTGTGTTGGAAAGTGTTAAGTAAAGAAATATTTGACAAGTAAAAAGCGTCAAGTAAACCCTTTTTTTGTAGTAGTGTGTGTTTGTGGACGGGATGTTAAAAAGCTCGTATAACCAAATAAAGACTATGTTGGATGCAATGACCAGTAACAAACCAATAATGAGATGACGATGACTTCGACTCTAGCCGAGGGAGGACAGAAAGAACTAAAGATGGTTTTAACAAGAATGTAGTTGTGGCACTACAAGGACAACTGATTGCCATGAACAACTTACTACAGTAAATGGCATTATCTTAGGTTAATGTCGTATGAAGCTCGATTCAAGTGGTAAAGCTGGTGGAAGATATAGTATGTGTGGAATGTAAAAGTTCTCATAATACTAATGTAGCCCACAAAATACAGAAATTGTCACGCTTGTTAAGGAATGACCCCTACTCCAATACGTACAATCCTGGTTGGAGGAACCACTCTAACTTTGGATGGGAGAGATCAGGTCAACAACTAGAGGAACAGAGTGGTCAAGGTGGACAACGTACAAAAGCACCTAGGTATCACCAAGGACATCATAACAATAGACCACACCAACCACCTCTACAACATTTGTCCCAAGCTCCCTCTTCTTCATCATCATCATCTATGGAGAACCTCCTTTCAAGTATATGCAAAAGAATTATGTCCTTTTGCAAATCCAAGTCACGACCATCCGAAATCTGAAGATACAAATGGGGTAGCTAGCCATCGATATGCCCAACGACGAAGAAAATTCAATTGGTGAAATGGAGGTTTATATGTGCTTATAAAAAGGTTGGTGGGATGGGTTCCTGCGATTTAAAGAATTTCAATCAAGCTCTTTTAGTCAAGCAAGCTTAGAGGATTCTAATTTATCAAAATTCTCTCATTGCAAGAGTTTTGAAAGAAAAATATTTAAACAATTCTAAATTTATGTATGCCAAAGGAGACTACCATCATTTTATTTGTTTAAAGAAGTATTTTGTGAGATAAAATGTTATTGAGCAAAGGTTTACAACGTCGAAATGGTACCAGTGAAACTTTCCTGACTTTTCATCACCCTTGGATACATGAGGAAAAATATTTCAAGCCTATTAGGTCGTTTGAGCCTAGATTTGGGAACAAGTGTGTGATTTGACAATTGAGGAGGATGACTGGGATGTGGCTAAGATGAGTAGTGTTTTGTGGAAGGACGATATTGAGAAAATCCTATCTATTCCTATTTGTCTTACTATCGTTTCAGACTCATAGTGTTGGCACTGTAATAAGAATGAGATCTTCTCCACTAAGAGCATTTACAAAATCCTTGTTTTAGAGAAGGTTGAGATTTCTTAAAGAATTCAAAAGAAACAGAATTTCTTATAAAAGGAGAGTATTATTTCTTGAATGAATTTTACTGAAAGTATTACAATGTATTTATAAGAACAATAATTATTGATAACAGTATAACTACAACAACTGTTTTGAAACTAAATAACAAATTATTTAAACAAAATTATTATGTTATCATGGCCCCTCAAACGAATGTTTATGAAGCATGAGTTTGCTTGTGAGGTAGTGAAGACAATCGTATGTGAGCAGTTTAGTGAATAAGTTTGCTAGTTGCTATTGTGTATGAACAAACTGTAAAATGACATCTCTTCTAGTTGTTCATTCTCAAACAAAATGAAAATCTATCTCGACATGGTTTGTCCTCCTATGGAAAATAGGATTCTTCGCCAGTTGAATTGCAAAGTTGTTGTCACATAGTTGTCGGGGTGGGTCAGTCCCAAAAATTTGTAAATCCTTTAGGATTTGTCTTAACCAACAGACTTCAGTAGTGGGAATGGTTAAAGCTCTGTATTCAACTTCAGTTGAGCTACGTGACACTGTGGTTTGTTTCTTAGCTCTTCAAGATATTGGATTGAAGCCTAAGAATACTACAAAGTCAGTAGTGGAGGGTCTATCATCACGATCTCCTGCCCAATCAAAATCAGTGAATGCAATTAGTTGGAGAGGGTTGATTGATGTTTTTTGAAACAAGAGCCTAGAGTTAGAAGTTCCACAGAGATATCTAAGCACTGTTTTTGCAGCTACTAAATGTGATGTATGAGAAGAGTGCATATACTGAGAAAGTTTTTCAATTGAATTGGAGATGTCTGGTTTGCTGAAGGTTAAGTAGTGTAAAGAGCCAATTACAACTCTATATGACTGAACATCTTCAACAAAGCATGGTCAACCAGTGTCAGTAGAACGACTGGAGAGCCATAAGAGTAGTACAAGGCTTTGCATTTGACATCCCATACTTCTTTAGTAGATATCTAATCTATTTTCTGTTGGGTTACATGAATACCCTTTGAGGTGTACTGAACTTCTAACCCAAGAAAAAAATGAAGATTACCAAGATCAGTCATATCAAAATGAAACTAAAGTTGATATATTAACTTTGAAATATACCATTGTTGGTTTCCTATTATTATGATGTCATCAACATATAGTAGCAGATAGATAATGGCGTCATTCAAACTTCTAACAAACAGAAAAGAGTCAACTTGTGAAGCAACGAAGCCAAGATCTAAAAGATATGAATTAAAGCATTCAAACCAAGCTCTGGTTGCTTGTTTAAGCTCGTTCAGTGATTTGAGTAGTTTGCAAACATGACGAGGTTGTGATGAGCTGACAAAGCCTTGAGGTTGTTGCATTTACACTTCTTCTTGAAGAGTGCCATGAAGAGAGCAGTTTTTATATTGAGTTGTCTAATTTTCCATCTATTTATATTGAGTTGCAAGAGATAAGATGATGTGAATAGTTGCCTTTTTAACAACTGGGCCGAAGGTTTCTTCATAATCAAGACCTTCTTCTTGATGGTAGCCTTTTGCTACAAGGCGAGCTTTATGTCTAGCTATTGTTTTATCTTGATTCCTTTTAACTTTATAGACCCATTTATATCCTATTGCACTTTTTCCAAGAGGTAAAGATGTTAAGACCCATGTGCCTTGTTTAACAAGTGCAGAGTGTTCCTTAGCCATAGCACCTTGCCAGATTGGAAGTACTTTGGCTTTGGTGAATGAAGTTGGTTCAAGATTACTTTCATCTAGAGTAACAGTAGCAACAAAAATTTTCTTTTTGAAAATCCTAGATTTACCTCGAGTTTACATAGAGTGGGAGTTATGTGTTAATGGAGCAACAAATATTTCATCCCTGAGATTTTGGCTAGGTATACTAATCTTTGCATTCTCAATGGGTAATGTATTAAGTCTATCATCTTTAACATTCATCATAGTTACTTCTGTGTGATGTACAAGTGAAGTAGAGTTAGTGGACAGCTGAGGAGAGATATCACTTGATTGTGGTATTTGTGTGTTAAAAAGCGGTAAAAAAAAGAGTAAAGAAGAGTATAATTGGTTTTTGTGGGCTGGGGAGGTTTGGCTTGGGTTTTAAAAGATGTATCATTTGGTTCATTGAAAGGAAAAGATGACTCATAAAAAATAACATGTCTAGAGGTATAGACTTATTGGTTGCTCATGTTGTAACAAAAATATCCTTTAGAATTTATACATATTCGAGAAAGGTACAATTGGTTGTCTTTGGTTGAAGTTTGTTTGTTATATATGGGAGAGGGTAGTAGGTGCAACCAAAGACTTTTAAAGAAGTGTAATAAGGGGTCTTATGGAAAAGTATTTCAAAGGGTGATTTATGGCTAATGTTGGGAGATGGGAGGCGGATGATTACATAAACAGCACGGTTGAAGGCAAAAGGCCAGAATTTTATGGGTATATAGGCTCTGGACATCAAAGTAACTGCTATTTCAATAATGTATCTATGTTTTCTTTTAGCTACGTCATTTTGTTATGGGGTATAGGGGCAAGATTTTTTATGAATGATGCCATGTTTTTTAAGATATGATCGAAGAGGATGGTTCACAAATTCTCCACCTCCATCACTTCTTAATTTTTTTATAGTAAAGGATAGTAGGTTTCAGCTAGGGATTTAAAGATCTGGAACATAGAGTAAACATTAGATTTATGGGTAACGGGATAGAGCCAAGTGTATTTAGACAAGACATCAATCTCTTTATAAATGTTTATAACAAAACTGTGTTTGGTTTGTCCTATATATATTAACATAAAAGACTATTAAACATTATGAACTAATTTCATAAAAAAAAAAAAAATACATTTTTTACATTTTTTTAAATATATATTTTAAAATTAATAGCACATTTTTTTGAAATTATTATTAATTTTTTAGTTACTTGAAATTATTGAAGTTTAAATTAAACATTAATATCATTTTTTTTGTATTAATTTTTGTTGGACAATTCAATTTTAGAAACAAAAATATCTTGAAATGTAAATACATAACCATAAAAATAATATGATTGATTTTCAACAACAAAATATAAAATAAGATCAATAATTTTTCTGACACAATATAATATCAACTATGATTGATTTTCAATGTAATTATAATAAAGTTTAAATGATTAAAAGTTCAATTGAAGAATTATATGTTTCACATATGATAATTTTTAATTGAGAGGTTGTTAATTGATACACTTATGAACTAAAT
>JBBPDI010102109.1:0-10541 GCA_037974545.1 Cucumis variabilis
TTGTGTGAACACTTTTATTGGCTTAAAATGAGGAAAGATGTGAACAAAGTGTGCAAGCAATGTTTCAAGTGTAAGAAGGCTAAGCCTAAGACACAACCACACGACCTTTACACACTGTTAGATGTTCCTAATGAACCATGGGTAGACATTAGCATAAATTTTGTTCTAGGATTATCAAAGACTAGAAGACATGATGCTACCATGATAGCCATCATCGGTTTGGCCTTTAAAATGGCTTGTAATCCTCATGAGAAGGAACATGATGAATACTAAAAAGCTTTTGCTTATTCAACCCCTCTGGTGTTGTCGTTTCTTTCAAATCTTGTCTTAAGTTTGATGTTCAATCGATTAATTCAACCTTATTTTTGTCAATGTAGTTGCAAGTCGATTTGAACTTTAATTTTCTGGAATTCAAGGAAAGTTTAATCTTCCAAGTCTTCAATTTTTCATAAAATGTTAACCTCGAGGTTGATACAAACTTACATGTCTTGAGAGCTTGTAGAAGTTTGAATCTCCAATTCTTCAAAGTTCAATACTTCCTTCAACCCAATATCTTCAAAATGATCTCCAAAATGAATTGGAATGTCTCTATTTATCTAATTTTCATGGGCTTTAGGTGAGCTTGGGCCCATTTGCTTGTTGGGCTTGGTCTTGGGCCCATTATACTTGATGGGCTTGAGCTTGAGCCCATTTTGCATGTTGAGCTTTGGCTTGAGTCTATTTTCTTGGCGGGCTTGAGCTCATTATTTATTTGGTCCAATTTTACATTGGGGTCTTGAATTGGGTTGGATATGAGAAAATTTTACTACCCAAACTCAATTAAATTATGAATATCATAATTTTGCTATGATAACGTGATGCGATTTAATTGGCCAAAATTTCTTGTTCAACAAATGCCCCCTTCCGAGATTTATGAGCGTGTATTGGTGAGTAAATCTAAAAAACGATAAGCTGAAACAAAAAATACAAGTGATTTGTTCTTGACTTTGGCTCCAGTTAATATGTCAAATTAATCATACTATACATTGAACATAAGTTTGATTAAAATGATGTTTGGAATACAATCCAATGTCAATTTTGTAGTGAATTTTGATTTTATTAAAAACCATTTCGAATATGGCCAAGATTTTTTTTTAATGAAATTGATTTTTTTAACTCAAATTTAATGGAATAATTGAGACTTAAAATTAAAAAATTGGAATATTGCCAACTCATCAATTTAAGTCCAAAGTTTTTTTTTTTTTTTTTTGCACAATCTTCTAATTTTTGAATTTGTAGCAAAACTTATAATTTTTGAATTTGTAGCAAAACTTATGCTACTTAAAGATGAATTACCCCTCAAATTTAAATTTTGAAAAGTTTTCCTTTTTTTTTTTACTTAATATGTGTGTTTGAAGTGAATTTATGATTTGGGTAAAGTTTAAATATATATATATATTTTCGACAATGAAAAAAAAATGATTTAGGAAATTTTGTTTTGTTTTAAATTCTCCCCTTAATCCTAAATTTAATTAGGATAATTTTTATAAAAAAATAAAACAAATGAACTAATCTTTCCACTTAATTTTAACTCCTAACTCAATCTCAACAGGTTGTTGAGGAGTTATAGATTTTGATGTCTTTCATGCTTTATTAAATAGAGATGAAAAGTGGAAAACAAAAATTATTTTCACTACTTATTTATTTAGCTCCTTTTTTATATATTTAGAAGAAAGAAAATGGTCATTGACGGAATTGCTTCCTTACCTATTTGAAAGAATAAGGTGTTGAAACTGTTGTGTTTTTTTTCTTTTAATAAAGAAAGTAGAAGGTGGTTGTGCTTTGAGAACGAAAAAAATATGGGTTGGAGAGGCTGATGGATGTAAAAAAGGAAGAAGACGAATTTTTCTTTACTTACTGTTTTCATTTCTTTCTTTCTTTATTTTTTCATTTGTCTTTTGTTTTTCCGTTTTTCTTTATTTATTTTCTTTTTCTTTACTTTTTTTCTTTTTCTTTTCTTTTCCGAATTTTTTTTTTTTCAATTACTTCTTTTTCTGCTTTTTTTTATTCTATTTTTCTTCAATTCTTTTATCTCATTTGTTTTACTCACCAAAGTTTCTTTTTTTTTTTCTAATAAAAACTTATTCCCCTTTTGTATACATGAGTGAAACAAGGCTGAGCAAGCTTGGAGATGGAACACTTAAGCATAAGCTTGGAGATGGAGCACACCATGCCTGATTGAAGATGGACAAGCAAGACTACACCAACACATTTGTTGGAGCACATCGAAGATGGAGAAGTGGTCATATCGGCTGCAACACCTGAGATGAAGTGATTCTCTATATTGCAACACATAGAAGAAGAGACGATGAAGATCCTCTCGGTTACAATGCATGAAAGAAGATGATGGTGAAGATTCTCTTGACTGCAACACATGGGAGAAGATGGTGATGATCCTCTCGACTACAACACATGAAAGAATATGATGATGATGATCCGCTCGATTGCAACACATGGTAGAAGATGATGATGAAAATCTTTTCGGCTGCAACACATTGGAGAAGATGAAGATGAATCACCTCGACTGCAACACATTGAAGATGATGATGATCCTCTTGACTGCAACACATCGAAGATGATGGTGATGATCCTCTCGGCCGCTACACATCAGAAAAGATAAAGATGAAGATCCTATTGGCAGCAACACATGAGAGAAGATGAAGATCCTATCAACTACAACACATGGGGAGAGAAGGTAGAGCTCACTACTTTTAATTTGTCCCATTTCTTTCTTACACTCATTTTTTTGTTGCAATTCTTATAAATGTTAGATTTTTGTTGAACGAAAATGATTTTTTTTATTATGGTGTAACTTCTCATGAATTTCATTTTCTGCTGAGATTACATCATCACGATGAAGCATAATACTTTTTTTTTCATGCGACTGAACTTAAAGTAAACTTTAAGCTTCCTACGTACAACATAGGGATCAAGTCATAACGTAGTTCAATTGAGTTTTTTTTTTGTCATTCACCTTTTAAGCTCTTATGGACTAAGAGCATTGTGCAATTTAGGTTCTTGCAATAAGGAGTTTTGCATATTTAACAACTTATATTTTTATAAAAATTTGTTCACCTTCATTTGTAGAATTGGTGAATATAATAACTCTTGGTTTTATGGTCAAGAGACCTTATGTGTTAATGTCAACAGACAACTTCAGATTCATGCGTGATGGGACACGACTGTGAATATTCTCATCATTGTTTTCTTCATAAAGTGATTTTACCTTCAAAGTTTTCATCCCTTTTCATGTTGATCGCTTCAATCTTTAGTCGATAAAAAATAGATGTTGAAGATTGATCTTTCTTCGATGTGGAGATACTTAGCCTTTTGAAAGTTGAAGTTCAAGTGGAAGTAGATGTTGGACATTGGTTTTCTTCTTCTTTTGTAGTCATACTCAATCTTCGAAAGATTGAAGATCGAATAGTTGAAGTCTTGATACGATCCAAGACAAAAGTCATTTGCTTAATTTCATTTGAATTGTCTACTTCTTCAGAAGATGCATAATTGTTGTCGACTTCTGTTATACTGACAACATGACATGTTGTGACTTCTAATACTCCCTTGGGATGATCATCAAGGAAGATTTTTGACAGAAACTCTGTTAAAGTTATCGACTGTCGAGGCCAAAGGAAGTTTTTGTCTGTTTCTTTGATAGACTTAGGCTTTCACACCTTCTTATTTCTTTTCTCCTTCTTTTTATGGGAGACACTTCCTTTTGCATGTTTTTGATGGAATGACGACTCATGACCCGATGGTACTTACAATATTTAGGATCATCTACTTTCCTACTTGTTCTGGCCATTTGCATTTTGGTAGTTAAATAAGTTGCTTCTCTAGCAGTTGTTGTAACATGTCTGCAACATTAGAGTCAGGAAATAGATAAGCTTTTTCATGTCTTTCTCTAAGAGTTAGACGTCATTTTTTGTCACCATCATGCGTTCTTTCAATTTTTGTTTCTTTTTCTTTAGAGAAAGATTTCAAAGGAGTTGTATGGACAATCATAGACTCATTTATGACATTATCTACCATAAGAAATAGGGTATTCCCCAAAGCAGCTCCATGTTGGCAAAAACTCCAAAACACGTCAGAGAAGGCTACCCTGATGTCTCAGTTGATGTTGGCATGTACGTCGGAGAAAGCACGTCAGAGATACTTTTTTCAACGCAGATCGCGTTGACACTGGAAAAATGTTCACCAACGCATATTGTCAGCACGTCGAGGAATCCTTTCCCGACGTCACATTGGGGAAGCCTAAACTTTATTTTCTTTTCTTTTTCTTTTTTTTTTCTTCTTCTTCTTTTTAGCTTGTTACGTTCCGTTTCAATTGTATACTTCTATTATTCTTGTAGTTTCTTTGTGGGTTTTTGTTTTAACTTTGTGTTTTAGTATGGATTCATGAACACATTTTACGGTGCTCTGGATTCTGGCTCTGTTATGATTTGAACGGGTACAGTGAAGCGAAAAAGTTGGAATGGAAAAGAAAAAGAGAAGAAAATAGGAGACTTCCAGCGGTGGCAGCGACGAAGATAGACGACGACGACATACAATTCTCCTCCTCTCCCTCTCTCTCGGCCTATTTTGGGTTTATTTTCGTTTTGCATTCTGTTCTATGTTGAAGGGAGAATAAATAGTGTGGACTTTCTCTAACGTCTTCAAAGATGTCGAACAAGGCACCTTTTGTCGACATATGAAGTACAAACGTTGGAGAAAGTTTAAATAATAAATTTATTATTTAAACTTTCTTCGACGTGCCCCCTGTCACGTCGGGGAAAGGTGACCATTGTCACTTCAATATAGACACTTTTTGCAACGTGTGGCAGATTGCACATCGAAAAAAGGTTAAAGAATAATTATTATTAAACTTTCCTTGGTGTGCCCCTTGCCATACATCGAGAAAAGTAGAAATTTGTCGTTACAATTTTTACTTTCTCTGACGTGTGACAGGTTGCACGTTGGAAAAAGACTAAAATTCAATTTATTACATTCACTTTCTGTGACACACGCAATGCTACGTCACGAAAAGTCCCTTTTGCGATGTAGACGAACAAGACGTCGTGGAAAGTCTAAAATTAAATTTAATGTGTTCACTTTTCGTAACACGCAATGTTAAGTCGCAGAAAGAGACTTTTTGGGACGTTGAGGAACAAGACGTTATGGAAAGTTTAAAATTAAATTTAATACATTCACTTTTTGTGACGTTTGGTAGGGTGACCTCGAGAAAAGTAAATGCGTTAAATTTAATTTTGGACTTTTCGCGACATCTTGTTCCTCTATGTTGCGAAAAGTCCCTTTTCACGATGTAATATTGTGTGCATCGCGGAAAGTGAACGCATTAAATTTAATTTTAGACTTTTTGGGATGTAACATTTTATGCGTCGGTGAAAGGTGATGAACGATAATGCACCTTTTGTCGACGTTGTTTCTGGCATCGCAATTGTTCCGATTTCTTGTAGTGATTTGCGATATTTTTAGTGATCATCAATTTCATTCTTATCATTCCTCATTTTTTGAATCAAGAAACCTTTTGCTCCTTTGTTGGCGATACTTAGTTCCATATCATTGGCACGAGTCTCCAACTCTTCAAATGTGTGTGGTTTTATCCCCTGCAAAATATAGAGAAGTCCTCAATGCATGCCTTGGGTGCACATCTCCATTACAGATAGTTTTGTGAGCTTGTCTTTGCAATCTAGGTTTAGAGCTCTCCATCGATTTATGTAGTCGATAACTGGCTTCCCCTTTCGTTGTTTAGTGTTTGTAAACTCCATCATGTTGATGATACGTCGGGTACTATAGAAGTGATCGAGAAAGTCCCCTTCAAGCTGCTCCTAACTATCAATAGATTTATGTTTCAAGTCAATGTACCAGTCGAAGGCATTTTCTTTAAGAGTTCGGAGAAACTGTTTTACCAATAAATCTCCTCCCGTACCAACAGTTTCACATGTTTCAATGAAGTGAACAACATGTTGTTTTGAGTTGCATTTTCCATCAAACTATTGGAACTTGGGTGGTTGGTATCCATTCGACATTATGAGATTGACGATCCTCTTCGTATATGGTTTAGAATATAAAGAGAGACTTTGAGTAGGTCCACCATATCGAGTTTTGATGGAGTTTGCAATCATCTTCTACAACTGTTAAACAGATAGCGATGCAAATGAGGTCAAATTTTGTGGTTGACTTTCTTGCATAATTGCCTTCCCTTTGTCAGTATTCTTAATAGTATGTGTATGGCTTGAATTAGCACATCACGATGCTTGATGTGATTCTTGAGAGATGCAATCTCATTATCTCTTTCTTCAATAGCCTTCATGAACATGTTGATCTTCTTTTCAAGCTCAGTCATTCTGTTTTCACTTGTATTCACGCCAGTCACCATAACCGACATTATATTTGGATGAGGCATCTCCTCATTTGGGCGTTTAGAGGACGAGTTGTGTTTGTCAATCAAAATATTTTCTTTTATTACAATTCCACCTTGTTCTTTAGAAGAGAAAGAGATGAAATGTAGAGATGGTCACACTGGGTTTGCCAAACTGTTCACACGAGATTTCAAAAATATGTAATTCGTGAAATTAAACTTTGTATATTGATTTGTATGGTGAATACAGTCTCTAGTACAAGATAAAAACTTAGAACTTCTTAGTCTTTGGTCTTCAGAATGTTATAATTACAAGTTAATTTGAACTTCGATCTTCTAGAATCCAAGGAAAGTTTAATCTTCCAAGTCTTCAATCTTTCAGAAAATGTTGACCTTGAGGTTGATACGAACTTGCACGTCAACTTCAGTACTTCAGAGCTTCAATTCTTCCTTCAACCCAAGATCTCCAAAATGAATTGGAATGTCTCTATTTATAGAGAATTTCCATGAGCTTTAGGTGAGCTTGGACCCATTTGCTTGATGGATTTGGTCTTGAGCTTGAGCCCATTTTGCATGTTCGGTTTGGGTTGGGCCCATTTGCTTGGCAAGCTTGAGTCCATTATTTATTTGACCCAATTTTACATTGGGGGCTTGAATTAGGTTAAATATGAGAAAACTTGACTACCCAAACCCAATTAAATTATGAACATCACAATTTGGCTATTATGACGTGACATGATTTAATTAGCCAAAATTTATTGTTGACATATGTTTGCATTTTAATTTATATATTAAAAAAGAAAAAATAATATTTTATTTTAATTAAAATTTTGAAAAAAGGATGACCATATCGACCAAATAAACTTAAAAAATTAATATAGATTAACAAAAAAATAATAATACTTTGCTTTAAATTAATTAAAATTTTAAAAATCAGGATATTTTTTTTTAAATTTTTTTTGTTTCATTAAAAATTGAAACTGATAAGATAATCAAATCAGTAAAAAAAGCTAAATAAGAAATTCTTAGTTTTTTTTAAATATAACAAACCGATAAAATATTTACGTTCTATAGAACAATTTCAAAAAAGGAAAAAACTCATAGGCCTATAATGGAAAATACAAAACATGCCTTGTTAACACGAGATTGATCGACCACACGCGTGCTAGAGTAATTTTTTTTTAAACGATCATGTACTACAACCTAAATAGATGGTCTATGATCATTTAAGTTATGATACACGATCATGTAGTTATTTTAAACAATGAGGAAAAAGACTTCAAATATAAACGATTGTGTTGATCATAGAAAACGATATTGTTGATTATGATAAGTAACTGTGTAGTCCAATGTAAATGATTGTTAAAAACCTCAAATCAAACGATCGTGTTGACTGTGGTAAGTAGTCGTTTAGATCATGTCAACACGATTGTGTAGTTTGTTTTAAATGATGAAAAAATTCTTCAAATTTAAACGAACGTATTGACCACTGTAAACAATTGTGTTGATAATGGTAAACGATCTTGATATTCTTGAATATAAGGAAAACGAAAGAATATTGAAATAGAAATAGCTCCAAAGAATATAAATCGTTAAAAAATAAAAGAAAACAAATCTGAAAGTGAAAAAATCTAGAAGAGAATAAATCACAAAGAAGAAAAAGAAGTGACACATATTTAATGATAAATCTGAAATTTATGAAAATATTTTATCAACTTGACGAGGATGTAAACGTTTTTTAGTTTGGTTATATTTATGTAAATTATCCAAATTAATTATCACATAATTTTAAAAAAACTTATTTTTTTTACTTGATTAGAAGTTTAAATACAGTAAGGTAATATAAAAAAAAAAAAAGAAAGAATATCACAATTTTTTTTTAAATGACATTGGTTTAAATCAATATTTTAAATTGAGACATGATTAAATCATCAAAATGAAAGTAGAAAAAAATCATATCTTATTTTTAATTAATATCTAACCTCATCCGAACGAAACAAAACCACATTTTATCTTCAATGAAAATATTATTTTAGAAAAATTACAGGTTATCTCTGTGTAATATCTACTTTGATATATAAGTATCTTTTTTAATAAAAAAATCCAAATTGAATCATTCTTTAAAAAATCATTGTATGTTATCTTTTCAAATTTTATTTTATTTTTGATAGTTTAACATGAATTGCATTTTTTTTAAGTGTGAATTGAAATTTAGATTGAAAAATATGTTCAGTTTATACGTGTATATTTCATCATTAAAGTGAATCCTATTTGAAACGGACTAGAGTGAACGTTTTTTGAAACTATGAATTGATTTTTTTTATTATTTAGGATAATAAAAATTTTAAAAAAAATTAGATGTTTTTTCAAAAATTAAAAAATTTGACAAATTATTTATATTACATAGAACAAAATTATTAAAAAAATTATTACCTTTAATTTTTCTATGAAGTGTAAATATTTTGTCAAATATTTTATTTGTCTACAATTTTCTAAAAATATTTTGAATTTATATAATTTAAAAATAAAAGTAATTATTTTTGCTACGAAGTTGAAAATGTAAAAGTATTTTAACCATGGCAATTAATTTTTTATTATAAATATTATAATAAGAGTAATGGCTCATTAAAATTCATTAAACTTTGCCTTTAGCTTAATTGTTTATAAATAATGATATTTTATAAAAATATTTTAATCATGACAATTAATTTTTTATTATAAATATTATAATAAAAGATAAATGACTCATTAAAATTCATTAAACTTTGCCTTTAGCTTTAATTGCTTATAAATAATGATATTTTGTAAATTTTGTAAAAAAAAAAACATGTTGGCGAAATTTTTATATTAGAAAATTTTATTTATTTATTTTAATAATATTTTTTTTTATTTTTATGTTTTCGTTGTGTCTCATTTTCATAACAATTTTAAAAAAAAATTGTTCAAATTAGTTAGATAACAAGAACGTTAATAAAAGTTAATAAAAGTATCAAAACGTTGAGGATAGGAACCAATATTTATATTATCTTAAAATTGAGAATTTAGATTTAAATGCAATTTAACTCATACTTCTTTGATTAAAAATGTAAACTTTTGTATTTCTTGATTATTGTAAGATAATAACATAAAATACGATTACTAACTGAGAAGCTAGATAAATAATAAAACTGTTGAAAATTTTGTATCAAAATAAAATTTGCTGTATTTTTTTTAAAAATATTTTGATTAATTTTGTTATATTTAAAAAAAATCATACCAATTAATTAAGGAGAATTTTTAAAAATGGAAGAATTGATTAAACATAAAATTTTCCAAACATAAAATAGATAGCCAAAATTTTAATCCAAACTGAAAGTACCATTTTTTTTTTCTATAAAATGTGAATACTTTCTATTTTTTCTATTTATGTAAATTTCTCAATAATTAATAATAATTATACCAAACTAAAAATTTAGTTTCATCCAAAAAAGAAGAAAAGAAAATGATGTATTATATCTCTTGTTTTTAAATTTAGGTTTTCGAATCAAAGCAAAAAACTTATATTTTTTTCTTATAGAAAACTTATTTAATTAGAAAAATCCAAATGTTGATATATCCATCGCGACCGTCCAAAAGTTCCACACCCATCACTCACCGTAAATTCAACAGCGACATCCGATTCTTAAAACGGGAACGAACGCAGAGGAATATTTGCGTATAAATTTCCGGTTAAGAGCGCCAAATTTTCGCGGCAGGTTCAAAAAACTTTAAAAATTTTCATTTAGAAAGCAAAAGCCAAAATCTCAATGTTTGAAACTTTGGAACCATTTCTCTATATCACAAATCTTCAATTTCCCTCTCTTCTCTCTTTCAGATCTCATCCCATACACAAAGCGAAAATCCTTCTCATTTTCTCTCTTCTACTCTCAGGTACTTCAAATTCCCCTTCCAATCTTTTCCCTTCTGCTCAAACATTCAAGATCTTCACTCTTTTCTTCTCTATATTTGGGGATGTACTGAAACTAAACTCCAAGAATCTAATTCCGTTAGTATTTGATGCGAATTTCAAATTCTTATCTGGGTTTTTGAAGTTTTGAGGTGCTGTTTGTTTCTGGATGTTTGATTGAAGAGATTATGGTGAGGGAACAACGTGTTGAATCGT
>JBBPDI010102116.1:0-26222 GCA_037974545.1 Cucumis variabilis
CAAAATGATAAGCTTATTGAGTCAGCGATCTGGCCACTCTCACCCGTACAAATCAAAGGACAATCCCTCGCGAACAGAAGTTCATAACACACTCAAGATTAAGACTAAGCTATCTAGGTCATCCTAGTGAAATAGAAACCTAACTAGTTAAGGGAGTTACATATAGTGGTTACTATTTTGCGGTCTAGTCTCATGAAAACTCATTGCATAGGATACCCTCACTCGCATGTCAACTATATGAATGAGTTGGATCATTACGTTTGTATCAAATACAAAGTAAGTCGTATCCATAGTGTTACCAGGATAAGGTACCCAACCTTATCTTTATACTATAAACCCTTTAAACTGATCTTGAACATTGATCCTTGTATGTCTTCACATACTGTAAAAGACTCATTAAAATGCTTAGGATGTTAGTTTATTAGATTTGGGTTATTAAGACAAAACCAATATTATAATTAATGACAATTATTACAATAATAACACTTTATTAATAACGATAAATGGATTATATTTACAATCTACAAGTTTTAGGACATAGATCCCAACAGTGCAATCATAATCCTTAATGAGATCCATCTAATGCCTTTGTCTTAGGTTTGGTTCTTTCTGATCAAATATATATTTTTGTTGGGATTTATGTCCTAAAACTTGTAGATTGTAAATATAATCCATCGACTGTTATTAATAAAGTGTTATTATTATAATTTCAATAAATGTTGTTGATTATATTATTATATTTGTCTTAATAACCTAAATCTAATAAACTAACATCCTAAGTTACTTGATGAGTTTTGAATAGTATGTAGAGACATATAAGGATCAATGTTCGAGATTAGCTTAAAGGGTTTATAATATAGGGATTAGGCTAGGTGCCTTATCTTCGTAACATTATGGATATGACTCACTTTGTATTTGATACAAACACAATGATCCAACGCGTTCATGTAGGTGACATGCAAGTGAGGGTATCGAATGCAATGAGTTTGCATAAGATTGGACCACGAAATAGTAACTGCTAAATGTAACTCCATTAACTAGTTAGGTATCTTTTTTATTAGGATGACCTAGGTAACTTAGTCTTAATTCTGAGTGTATTATTAACTCTTGTAAGCAAGAGATTATTCTTATATTTGTACGGATGAGAGTAGCCCAAATTACCGACTCAATATGCCTATCATTTTGGGAATAAGACAGAGTGGGGAGCTGGAAACACAATTACACAAGGGTTTATGGTTTAGGGTGGAATTCCCTCCGTCCCTACTTTAAGGTAAGTAGATGAGTGCTCCCTTAAATGGTGTCTCTGGGACTTAAACAAAGGGCCCTACCCTATCCATGGCACGAGAGAGGTCTCTGTTTATTGGTTGGATCATATCTTGGGATTTATGTCATAAAACTCGTACATTGTAAATATAATCCATTGACAATTATTGATAAAGTGTTATTATTGTAATAATTGTTATAGATTATAATATTAGTTTTGTCTTAATAACCCAAATCCAATAAACTAACATCCTAAGCTGTTTAATGAGTCTTGAACAGTATGTAGAGACATACAGAGATCAATGTTTGAGATTAACTTAAAGGGTCTATAGTATAACAATAAGGCTGGGTACATTATCCTAGGAACACTATGGATACGACTCACTCTGTATTTGATACAAACACAATGGTCCAATGTGTTCATGTAGTTGACATGCGAGTGAGGGTATCCTATGCAAGAGTTGATGAAGCTAGTCCCTTATCAAAAGTTGATAAAACCAACACACTCGGTCAGTTTCATCCTTCTCAATCATTGGGAATGACTTGATACAGTGGAAGGCTTGTATTACAACCTAACCTTTACTTGGATTTAATTAAAACTCAGGTTGTCATACCAGATGATGGCATTGAGGATCCATTGGCCTATAAATAGGCAATGAATGATGTACACAGGGACCAATGGGTCAAAGCCATGAACCTTAAAATAGAGTCTATGTACTTCAATTCAGAGTGGGAGCTTGTAGATCTACCTGAAGGGGTGAAACCTATAGGATGAAAATGGATCTATAAGAGAAAGTGAGATTCAGCTGGAAAGGTACAAACCTTCAAAGCTAGACTTGTAGCAAAAGAGTATACCCAAAGGGAAGGGTTTGACTATGAGAAAACTTTTTTCCTTGTTGCTATGTTAAAGTCTGTAAAGATTCTCTTGTCCATAGTCATTTTTTATGATGATGAAATATGGCAAATGGATGTCAAGAATTCTTTTCTGATTGGCAATCTTGAAGAGAGTATCTTTATGTCTCAGCCCGTGGGGTTCATAATCCAAGGTCATAAGCAAAAGGTTTGCAAGATGAATCAATCAATTTATAGGTTGAAACAAGCATCTAGATCTTGGAACATTAGATTTGAGATGGCGATCAAGTCTTACGATTTTGACCAAATGGTTGATGAACCTTGTGTATACAAGAAAATCAACAAAGATAAAGTAGCTTTCTCAGTACTTTATGTGGACTATATCCTTCTCATTAGGAATGATATAGGATACCTAACTGACGTTAAAACTTGGTTAGCAACCCAATTCCAAATGAAAAATTTGGGAGAACAATATGTTCTAGGGATCCAAATCATAAGGGATCGAAAGAACAAAAACTAGCACTGTCTCAGGCAACTATATCGACAAAATGTTGGTTCAATATTCGATGCAGAGCTCTAAGAAGGGTTTACAACCTTTTAGGTATGGAGTTCACTTGTCAAAGGAACAATATTCTAAGACACCTCAAGAAGTTGAGGATATGAGACGTATTCCCTATGCCTCAGTTATGGATAGCTTAATGTATGTTATGCTCTACACTAGGTCAGACATTTGTTATGCAGTGGGAATAGTCAGTAGATATCAGTCCAACCCAGGATTAGACCACTGGATGACGGTTAAAATTATTCTTAAGTATCTTAGGAGAATGAGAGACTACATGCTTGTGTATGAAGCTAAGGATTTGATCCTTACGGGATACACTAACTCTGATTTCCAAACCGATAAGGATTCTAGGAAATTCATGTCGAGATAAGTGTTCACCCTAAATCAGAAAGTTGTGGTATGACATAGCATCAAACAAGGATGCATTACAAACCCTATTATGTCCGTCGATTGGAAGTCATTCACCAACTCTTGGCCGTTAGATTTTGTTTTTCTCACACATTGTCGCTTGGTCCATAGTCACGCTACTCCCTCGAGTTTTGTTTCTATCTAGTTGTGTTATTTGTTCGTGTGTTGAGTGAGCCTTCAGTGTGTTGGTGAGTGTCGAATCTCCGTTGTCTTATCGTTGCGTTGTCACTGAAAGGTTGATTCATGAGTTTTGGGGTAAAATTTTAGTGTGTTAGTTGAGTCTTGTAATATTTGGAATACCCATTAATTTTAGACTTGAATTTAACATTACCCATAACCACTGTTTAAACTTTTTATAACTATGTTTTTATTTATACCTAAATGATGTGTTTACTCAAGATGATTTTAAGAATGTGTATATTTAGAATTTTTTTGAAAATGTGTTTTCTGATCATGTTTGGCTTTTAAGCATAAAATATGTGATTTTATGAATGATGGTGATTTACCCATAAACTACGTAAATGTGTTTTTGTAGCACCACCTACTATCGTCAGGGGATTCTAGGACTAAAAGAGGTCATGATCGGATATCTGAGAAGCTAAGCCTAGGTGAGGATATGGATGGAGGAGTGTGATATGACTTCGGGCCTAGTTTAACCCATGGTGGGTGGCTCTATGTATACATTGAAGCAAATATGGGGGTGGATATTGTAGTAAGTGCTAAATATATGTGAGTTTCATTTGGCCGCATGTTTTCTTGTGGATATAGATCACGTGTGAGCTATTTTGGGTTATGTATTTAGTATGCTATAATAGTTGAATTGGATAGAGGTTCTTATCGTGAAAGGTGCTAAGTATGTGTGAGCTCCATTCGACAGTGTGTTTTCTTGTGCATATGGATCACATGTGAGCTATTCTGGGTTGTGTATTTAGTATGCTATCATGGTCGGATTGGATATAGGTTATTGTGGCGGGTACTAAATATGTGTGAGCTAGTTGTGGTTGCATTATTCTTTGATCATGTGCGAGCTACTCTTGGTCGTATATTTAGGCGTCTTGCCAAGATCGAATTGACTACAGGTTTGTAGGTTGTTTGAGGATTATGTGACCATAACATTTTATTTAATATTTTATTATCGACACATATTTACTCATCTTGTTGAGTATATGTAGAGTTTTATTTACATCTAGTTATTTGCCACACACTATGTTTTCAGCGATCCAGGACCAAGTGTTGTTTGAACCTCCCATCATTCTTGTAGATCTTCATTTTTGTATGTATATAGCTTAAATTTTTGTAATGCATCATGAGTTGGTTAATTTTAACAAGAGAGACACTAAGAACTTGTATTGTGGAAGATCCATCATTAATGTGTAATTTTTGTGTATGTAATACCTCGTTTGTACCTTAGATTCTATTTGAAGTTTTGAAACCATCTAGATGTGTGTGGTAAGACACCCTTGTTGTATGTAGCATCTAAAGTCTGTTTATAATCTTATAGAAGTAGAAACATCTTCTTTTTCAGGAATGGCTACCCTATATTTTAGGGGAGGTGCTGCCGAAATTTCTATAGATTTTTATTGAAAAAAGTGTTTTATGAATCTTACGTTGGAAAAGAATGTTCTAAGGAGTAAATTCAGATTACGTTCTAGTTTAGAGAGAAAGTCTAGAACGGGGTGTGACAGTGCTAACCTTTTTGTCCTTGTGGCCTAACCTCTCAAACGCCAAAACCTCTCAATAACATCCTTTGTCACCCAATGTACTTCTTTTGAAGGTTCTTGACGCCTAAACGCAAGCAAAATATCAACCAAACACCTAATGCTCTAGCCTTGGTTGCCTACTCTTTCGATTGCCTTCTCTTAAATGCCTACTAACCTCTTTAGAGATTATTTTTCTTCCTTTGACTGCCCAAACAACTTCAATATAACCTCTAAACGCCTTGAAATGCCCTAAACATCCAATAAAACTTATTTAGAGGTTATTTCCATTTCTTTGGCCACTTACCAAGATAACCTCTAAACCCAAAATGCCTAGCTCTTCTTCCTTTGATACTTAACAAAAATTTCCTCCTTTTTCTACTAACCAAGACATGCATTTCATGACACTTTTATCCTTAATTCCCTTAAATTCTTAATCTTCCAACTACTTCCAAAGACGTATGATTTCTTCCAAGGTTTGAGGTTTACAGATGCTCCCTTTAATTGATCAAAAGAGATCATATATTCGTGACAATGTGTACTTACTTTTTACTGTCAGTTTGTCCAGTTGGTGGTAGTCAATGCACAACCTCATGGATCCATCTTTCTTCTGCATAAACAGGGCAGGGGCTCCACATGAGGAGGTTCTAGGTCGATCACAATCCTTCTCTATTAACTTCTAATTGGTTCTTTAACTCCTTAGTTCACTTGGTGCCATACGATAAGCAGTTTGAGAGATTGGTGTGGTTTCAAACGTAACATCAATGGTGAACTCAATCTCTCTTTTTGGCGGTAGTCCACTCAATTCTTTTAGAAATACATTTAAATATTCACAAACTAGGGGTATCTTGTTGGGATTGTCTCGCAGAGCCTGTGTGTTTACTATATGAGCCAAGTAGGTGACATGCCCTTTATTTATTAACTTCTTTGCTCTAAGCAGGGATATGATCCTTTCTAGATTTACTTTCTTATCGCCTTCAAACTTGATTTAATATTTCCCAGGGTTCTGCAGTACTACCTCCTTATTGGAAAAGTCCAATATTACGTGATACTTGGTGAGAAAGTCCATTCCTAATATCACACCCAAGTAATCAAGCTCAAATAGGCACAAGTCGACTTCTATTGTGACACCCCCAATACGTACTTCGCAACCTCTACACACCTATTCTACTAAGAACAGCTCACCCGAAGGGGTACTAATTAACAACCCATTCTTTAGAGATTCTATTTCGTGATTTAAGGTTTTAGCATGCAACATAAAAATAAAGAATGTGTGGCCCTAGAGTCAAACAATACAGAAGAAGGAGAATTGCAAATTGTTAATGAACTTGTGATTACGTGAGGGTTGTCTCTAGCTTTACTTTGAGCCATAACACAAACTTTTCCTTGCACTTGGACCTTCTAGGTCCTCAGATTCCACTAGGTTCAGCCTCAGTTTTGTCTTGTTAAAACGACTGATTGATCGATTATGACACAGTTTGTGGGTTGCCTTGCATTCCAACATTTGGACATTTTTATTGGCAAAATTCCCTGGTTATCCATAGCTAGTCGTCTGCAACTAAAGCAACTCCTTGGAAAACCACTTTTTTCTTTGAATTTTGAATTCTGCCCCTTTGCTGGCCTTTGTTGAGGCTCATTTTCCATCCATATTAAGGTACTTCCTCTTCCTTAGTCTCGCTATTGCCTCTGGAATTCTCTTCAAGAACTAGTTTCAGAACTGGAAGGGTTATGAGAATGAGTTTTAAAATTTCATTGTTGTTGAACGTTAGGCGCTTGTCGTTTGACCTTGTTGCATCATTCTTCTCCTTTCGAGTAATTGAGGCCCAGATCGCCTATGTCTCTTTTCAAAAATTTATTTTTCTTATTATCTCTGCCATGCATCTCTTGACTCTCATGGTCATGACTGGTGTTCTAATCTCAGTCCACAGGTCCGCTTCAAATCGCTTGCACTTATTCGACTCGTTGGTTACGAAGACTAAGACATACTTAGCCAACTCCATAAATCTTTTCTCATACTTCGACAGTCATGTCACCTTGGATCAAGCTTATGAATTCTTTTCTCTTTAAGTCATAAAAGGCACCAGGGTAGAATTTACTTCTGAAGGTCTTCTTGAAATCATCCCATGCGATGGTACCTTCCTTGCCCTGACCTCACGATGTGAAGAGTCCACCATTCTTCTATGCTTTCTTGCAATAAGAACGTTGCTAATTTTATGATAACATGTAGATATACCTGTTATTATAGTCTCTTATTTAGAATAATGAGGTTAAAACACATAAGAAGATAATCAAAACCCATAACTTATGTTGTAAATACATAAGTGTTTAGAAATAAACTTTACATAAGCATTATGGCTGTTTTAAGCAATTGACATGCCTAAATTCAGGATAATGAACAAATAAAGAAACTAGCGAATCATAGGAGACATCTCGTGCTAGGTTTACACAATGGGAACTCATTGGGCGATTAATATCTCCAGGTGAGGAATCACATCATCACGCAAGGGAGGCTCACTAGAGGACAAGAATGATGTTGGAGTGATGTGACCTCATAGGACCCAAATCGGTGCTGACAATCTCAGAAGAATAGAAGTTTTTCGTCTAAAGCTGTCTATAAAAGCACTTCATCCCTATTAAGAGAGAGAGGTCCGAATAAACCAAAAAGGGGCCTGCATGGGCCAGAAGCCTAAAGAGTTGGTGGCAAGGATTAGCCTCACTACCATCTGTACAACACTCCTTCATCTTCTTCGATCAGATTGTAATGCAAAAGATTACAGTTTAAGAGGAGAAGAGTCCATCCCTCATTCCCCCTAACTTGTATTTCATTTTCTTCCTCTTTCCATTTTACTATTTCTTTGCATTGTATTCAATTATATTGTTCATTGGCCGAAGGCCTTCATTCTTTAATACAATGTATCTTTATACACTTTTCAATTCGTTCATGCCTCTACTGTTCATTTGTCTTTGTGTGATTTGTAGTTTAGGTTTATGATGTGTTCTCGATAAGTAATAGTTATTTATATCGCTTAGTGTATTAGTTGAGCTACATTCTACACTTGGCCAATGCATGTCACTAACTGCTCGAGAGGGTGAGTAGCAAGGACGTAGGTAACATACATAAGGAAGATTTTTCTCAACCTTGCGAGAGGACTTCTATTATTTGTATCTTGAAAGACAAACAAGTGTGGACTATAGGCACTTAGAGGCTGTTGTCCTTAAACATAAAGCACTCTATATAGAATAAATAAGTATTTCTAGATATAAATCATTTAGTCTATCTTAGTCATTTAGATCCCAAAAAGAGACCAAGTGTGACATTTAATGACTCCGATAGGAGCACGCCTTAATCATAAGATAGCTTGGTGAGTTATATCGTATCGAGGTAGTTGTATAATTTAATCCCCTGATAGTATAAGACCTTTCTTCGCCGCTTTTTTTAATGCAAGTTAGTTTTCTCAATCTTCCATCTTGTTATAATTTATTAGCTTGTGCTTGAGTCTCTAGGTTTAAGTAAATAACTTTAGTTATTTTATTATTCTTTTAACTCAATCTCCATAACGTCTAAAAGATAAGTAGACCCTAGAACTAATATCTGGAACCAATTTCCTGTGTTTGACCCCAGATTATCCAGGTAAACCTACTATTTTGCTTACACTTGGGCAAGCAGTAGAAAAACTTGTACTTAACGAGGACTTAGCTATTACGCGACGAAGAGGTACATAGTGAGCATTTCACATGCTATGATCATGACCCATGGCTTATCACATAGAATTAACCACACAATACAGAAAGATATGGTGAGCATCTTACGCACGATGAACCTACTTCTTAACATTTTGCAATTGCCCTTTACAAATGAAAAACTAATAAGTCCAAACGAGATAAAGTACGACCATTTCACCTTCTTTTTCATGGGGCAATCCATCACCACAAAACACTTTTCTATTAAATTTAACCACTTTTCTACATCAGTTGAATCAATAATTCCTGTAAAAGTGGTTGCCCCCAGTATTTTCAACCTTTCGATACAAAACCTTTTGTCTATTTTCTGAGGGAGATGATCTGCCATCCCTTTCTCAGTTGTTCTTCCTATTGAACTGTGAGGATTACTAGACACTTTGTTTGGTGCTTGTGTTCTATTTTGCTCCCAACAGTTAGAACATTCATTGCCACTTTTCTGACTCGTCTCAATCTTCCTCGTGGTGCCATAGTTTCTATATTGCATCAATACGTTAGAGTCTCATGCCATTACTCTACAAGATGCCACATGCATGAATCTACTTGAGACTATTTCTAAGAACTTAAGCTCTGATACCACTTTTCACGATTCAAATGTCATACCCTATGACCAAATGGAGGGCGTGTCACCTACTCATTCAATGCATACCTCTGGTTGTGGATTTGGACTTAATAGCTTGGCATGTGTATAGTGCAATTGCAATATGTCATAAAGCAGGTTCATCGCACGTTAGATGCTTACCATAACTTTCTGTATTGTGCAATTAATTCTATACGATCGGTCATGAGTCATGATCATAGCGTGTGACATGCTCACTATGTACCTCTCCATCACATAGTAGCTAAGTTCTCGTTGAGTACAAGTTTTCCTACTACTCACCCAAGTGCAAGCCTCATAGATTTACCTGGGTGATCCAGGGACAAACACAGGAAATTGTTTTTAGATATTAGTTTTAGGATTTACTTATCGTTTAGGCATTATGACAGTTAAGTTAAAAGAATATAAAAAGAACTAAAGATACTTACACCTAGAGACTCATGCATAGGAAAATAAATTATGGCAAGATGGAAGATTGAACGAACTAACTTGTATGAGAGAGAAAGGTGAAGGAAGGTCTATGCATTATTAGACGAATAAGCAATGCGAGGCCCTTGATGCGATGTAACATGCATAACCAGTCCATGATTAAGGTGACCTTCTCTCGAAGTGTTTAGACGCCACACATGCTTACCTTGCGAGATGAAAATGACTACATTTGATTATGCAAGATGTATCTATAAGATTTCTCTTATAAGACTTACAGAACTTCTCGTTTAAGGACAACAACCTCTCGGTGCCTAATGTCCACACTTGTTCGACTTTCAGGATACAAATGTTGAAAGTTATCTTGCTAAGGTGGAACTTATTGCCAAACTCCTCATTGCCCGTATTAGCCTTATATTTGCTACTTGCCCTCTTAGGTAGTTAGTGAATGACACTAGCCAGGTGATGAATATAGCTTGAGTAATGCGATGAGACTTATAAGTTAAACTCCTTATCGAAGACTTATTACAACTCTAACTACTAATAACACATTGACAAATGAACAGTAGAGGCATCAATAGATTGAAAAGTGTATAAAGATACATTGTATTAAAGAATGAAGGCCTTCGGCCACTGTACAATGTAAAGAAATAGTAAAATGGAAAGAAGAAGAAAATAAAATACAAGTACAGAGAACGGGGGATGGACTCATCTCCTCTCAAACTCCAAGCTTTAGCATTACAATCTGGTCGAAGAAGAAGAAGGAGTGTTGTGCAGACGATCGTGAGGCTAATCCTTCCCACCAACTCTCTAGCTTTGGTCTATTAGGACCTCTCTAACCCATGTAAGCCTCTCTGTTATGATGGAGGTGGAGCTCTTTTTATAGGTAGCTTTAGGTTGGAAATTTCTCTTCTTTTGTGCATGTCAGCGGGTGCATCGAAAGGTGTGTCGCGAATCACATAATCTTCAACTCCTACTCTTTGTCCTCTAGTGAACCTTTCTTGTGTGATGACGTGATTCTTCATCTAGAGATGTTAATCATCAAATGAGTTTCCATTGAGTAGTTCTTGCGCGAGATATCTCCTTTGGTTCACTAGTTTCTTCCTTTCTATTCATCTTGCGTTTAGACATGAAAACTATGTAAAATATGTATAATGTTGTGAAGTGTATTTCTAAATACTTGTGTATTTACAACGTAAGTTATGCATTCTGATCATCTTCTTATGCGTTTTGACCTTATTATTCTAATAAATGAAGTTATAATAACAAGTATTTATACACAATATCAACCTCCCTCGAGATGACGCGTTAAACGCCTAGTAACGAAAACAACTCCATAATTAAAAACTTGAAAGACAAGAACAAAATTGAAAGGAAACAGAACACTTTCTTGATAAACAACTATAAGGGTACATTTTGATAAGTAATACTCAAGTCCTCTAAAAAAAGAACAAAATACAGACTCAACCTAACTTGAACACTACTTGTCTAACTTCTACATGTTATGCAGAATGACAGTGTCCATCATCAAAATGATGCAATACAAGAAATAGAAGGAGATCACAAATGCAAATTCAAAGCGATGTTCTTTGGTACATGGTTAGTTTGTTTGTGTTCAGACTCAATATGTGAAGTGTGTTGAGTTTATATTTTGGTCTAAGCACTACATCACTAAGCATGTTCGCTGCATGCGATATGCTCACTAAGTCTCTCTATATCACAAAAATACTTCTAAGCAGTAAATTATTAGTCAAGATCATAGCATGCGAGATGCTCACTCTGTACCTCTTCACTGCATAGTAACTAAGTCATCGTTGTGTACAAGTTTTTCTACTGTTTACCCAAGTGCAAGTGACATAGTAGGTTTATGTGGATGATATAAGGTCAAACACAAGGAATTGATTGAAGTCATTAGTTCTAGGATTTCCTTATCAACTAGGCGGTATAAAAGAACTAAAGAATAATAAATGTAAACAATGCAAGATTAAACTAAACTACTTAACTAAGCCTAGAGAGTTTGTAAAGAGGGAATGAGATGGCAAAATGGTAATACTGACTAACTTGTATGCGAGAAGTGAGTGAAGGAATATCTATGCATTATAACGGGAGTAAGTAATGTGATAGCTTTAGTGCGATATAACTTACTCAACCATATTTATGATTAAAGAATGCTTCTCTCGAAGACATTACACATCACACATGGTCACCTTTCGAGATCCATATGACTAAGTATGATTAGATGAGATATATCTAGAAGAGTTCACGTATAAATCATATAGGACTTTGCAATTAAGGACAACAACATCTCGACACCTAGTGTCCACACTTGTTCATTTTTCAAGATATTTGTGATGAAAGTTATCTCACAAAGAAAGACAAAACTCTTCATTGCACATGTTGGTCATGTCCATACATATACTATAAATATAAGCCTTTGACTATTGTACAATATTAACAATATATATATGTTTCAACAAATACAAAATGTGGAAGACAAAGAGATGGATAGTATTACAAGTTAGGGGGAAGCATGAAATATGGAATCTTCTCCACTTGAAAATTAAGCTCTCACTATACAATCTGACCGAAGAATAATAATATAAATTTTACAGGTGGCAAAAAGGCTACTTCTTTCCGTCTCTCTTTGGGTTTTGCCCCGTTTAGGCACTAAGAGGGCTCATTCAAGTGTCTTTGTAGTCCATTCAAGCCTCCTTTCTTTAGTGAAGAAGGAGATTTTTTATAGACAACTTTTGACGAAAAAACTTCCATTTTTCTGAACATTTTAGTGTTATATGTCGAAAGCTGTCGTGGCATGTCACATCATCTCTAACTACCATTCTTGTCATCTAGCAATTCGCTTCATGCATTGTGATTTGGTCTTCTCTCCTATTCTTCTCACAAGAGACTCTACGATTTGCTAACTTCTTCCTTTGTTCATAGACGTGTGTTTAGACACTGAAAACCGCATAAAACAAGCACAACACTTATGTAAAGTATATTTCTAAGTACTTATACATTTTCAACATAATGTACGCATTTTGATATGCTTCTTCTACATTTTGGTCTCGTTATTCTATAAAAGAGGCTACAATAACTTGTATTTGTACAAATTATCAATACTTGGGGGGTAAAAACAAATGAAGCAAACATTTGAAACGTTAGATGAAAACGCCTAGTGAGTGAGGTCTTTTAGTAGTCACCTTAATCAAGTTAAAGTTGCCTAAGGCTTTACAATCAGATGTATGAGATTATCATTTCATCAGAGTAACTTATCATTTCATGGTTTATCAGAATGCATGCCCACTACTACAAAACTGGGTTTACTTGACGCCTATAGTTTAGAAATACTTGATGCTTTTAATAAAAACTATCAAGTAAAATGAAAAACGTGAAGAATAACAAAAAAGCTGAAAAATGCATAATTTTTCAATTTTTTTTCTTAATACTTGACAGATTAAAAGCGTCAAATATAATTTTACGTGCTTGACAATTTTTTAAATGTCAAGAATCACCTATTTGAAAAAATGATAAATTAAAAAATTAAGAAAAGAAAACCTACAACCCTCTTTTCTTTCCTTCTCCACGATACTACCTCATTTTCCATCTCACATTTTCCATCTCCACAAAAAACTAACCTAAAACCACGACAATCATGGCCACGATGAACGATGACGGCAACGTCGAATGATGATGGCAGAGATGAACGATGACGACTGATGGTGACCTTCGACGGTGATCGACGTCTGACGATGACCCATGAAGCGAACATATCAGCTACACTCGAAACGCCTACGGCCAAATAACTCCACGAGAACAGCCCACCCAAACGTCTGATGGTGACCCACTCCAACGAGGCTCGTGAACAGTGACCATGACTTAGAGATCGAAAAGTAAGCTCTAAAACTCTTAAGTTTGTGCCGTTTTCCTTTCTCTCAAAGATTTCTGGAATGGAAAAGTGACTAGATCCCTTTCGGTTTGAATGATGATCACTGATTCACTTATGTATGCAATTTTGCTATTTTCAAATCTTCCACAACTTGTTTTACTGCAAATTTCAGGTTCTTGAACTTGCATTTTGAGTATGATGTGCAAAATAGTTTGCCCATTTGTTTATAAAATAGAAAATTATGACATGTTTGTTCTTCGACCAACATCTTTCCTTTGGTAGATTTTAACTTCGAACCATTCTCATTGAGTATTAATGGGGATAAACTTCAAGGTCGAGGAACGACAGATTGTATGGGACATGTTGCTCTATTAACTCAACTCATGCTTGTTTTTGATTTTTGTTATACGTTGTTAAAATTATGTTTATTTTCTCTCCTAGTTCGGTACTATCTTTCGATCGATCTCTTTTGAAGAAATACTTTAGTTATTCCTAGTCGTCTTCTAAACCGTTAAAATTTGGTTAGACATTTGGAGTACAAATTGTTATGTTGTCGCAAATTTGGTAACTTTTTTTGGCAGTGCTGAAGTGGGCTCTCTATTTTTCGACTGTTCTTTTATGCCTAAATGTTTGGGATGAGAAAAGTCATTATTTTCCTGACATTCTTAGTATCTTTTGAATTTTAGTCTAAGCTACTTGTAATTTAATTCTTTTATCTATCCAGGATTTGTGTAGAACTATATCTAGGTAAAATTAGAATCGGAATTTTGCAAGGCTTAAATTTTCAGATCTTTTAAAGAACAAAAAATAGTTTAAACGAATTCCCTCTAACTGAAAATTCCTTTTTCTTGATTTTGTTCACTCATGGCACTTGGGAGTCAGAAGTATTTGAAGTCAAGATCCATATCAAGTCTTCTCCAACTAGAACAGCCTTCAAACAGATCCTTGCTTATGGTCTGGCATTTTATGTTCTCTAACTAGAGATCATGTTATGTTCGACGTTGGTTTTGAACTAAGTATTGTACCTCTATAATTGGTTTTTCACAGAGTTAAAGTTCAGATTTTATGTAAATGGAGTAACAAAATATTTTTGATACCAATTTATTAAAATCATCAATCGATTATATACCCTAAATTCAATTATATCAATCTTTTAGTTGGCCAGATATATATATTTGTCTTTGTACATTGGAGGTTATTAATGCTTTAGAGTTCGCCATGGATGCTCTGAAAGAAATCCAATTAAAGTTCTATGAAGATTTACAATACCATCCACCGTAAAACCAACCCAATGGAGTTGGAAGTTTTATATTCATCTTAGTGTGTTTAAAAACATAGTTTTTTTTTTTCTTATTTGAAATAGTATTTTTAAGACTCATTCAATTCAAATAAACTCTATTCTAAATATGTAGATGGTCGTCTACCACACCCACCACGATCAAGCGTCCAACGGCTTGTCCACCATGCCCAAGCTTCGAAGGACGTTCGTTCTCCCACCACTACGAGAATCTTGAATCTCACGACTGCCCCAATCTCCTACCACGCTCGATTTCTCCCATCTTCTTCGTCTTCTTCATCTACGTTTGTTTCTATTCTCTTTTTTCTTCCTTTTTTTGTTCTTAGAATTTGTTTAATTTCATTCATTTTTCCATTCAATTTCATGCTAGAAGTTACATTTTTCTTGTTATGTTTCAGATTTTGTTTTAGCTTTTTTATGTGTCCAGCTGTTTCGATAGGTTTAACTTCTAAGTTCCTTTTTTTTTTTTTGCATTCCATGCAAGTTTTTTGGTGATTTCATGACTATGATCATCTCCTTTTGTTCTTTTGCTGGAAATAACAAATTTCTTTCTTTCTTAAAGTTGTAAAATTGGGATTCTTTTGCTTTTGGATTATATTGAATTTCTATGTCTATATATTTTATCTTTTCAATTTATATTAGTTTATACCATGGTGGTCAGTTGAAGCTTATTTATATGAGTTAGGATGGAGAGGCAGCGTCGAGAGGAAGAAGTGAAATATATAGAAATCATCAAAGAAAGGTCAGGAGGCAGAGCAACCAATATTAAGCAGGGTATTTGTTCTCTTCTACTTCAAATTAATGAAAATTGATAAAATATTATATTTTCTATCACTGTTTACCATAAGCATCTTGCTAATTAATTTTCTCTTCTCTTGCCTTATATTATTTTAGGTTACCCTTAGTGTTTTGGAATAATGAAAAATGATTTCAAGGATTGTTCTATTGAAGATTTGAGTTGCAAGCCTCTATTTAAATATATAAACATAGACACATTGTCACACTCACAAAGACAACTAAATGTATAGTTAAGGTATCACTAACCGAAATGATTCTATAATTGTTATAGAAAAAAAAAAACACCTCAACCACAATTAGCTTCATAAGTAAAGACTTACATTTAAAACATTACTATTTTAGCACAAATTGATACATTCTTTTCTTTATTTTATATTGTCAATATTTTTTTTAAAGATTTGGTGATTTTAGTAATGGGCTAGCTAGACAATCATATTTCTTGGTATATCATGTTACATTGGGAGCTTTTATGACTTTGAAAGATGGGTAGAGAACTAATTTTAGGGTTATAAAGCCTGATGGATGTTACACTTCAAATTGAAAGTGTCGAGCAAGAAACAGGAACTAATTCTTGCCCTACATTCCTCGTCTCTCATTGTTGTTCAACATGTTTGGTCCATATATTGTAGAATGCATTGCTCCTAGAATATAGAAGAGTTCTTGTATGTTACCATTTGATTTCAAACACCCAATAGAAAGAAACGTCTTTCTAGAAATATTATTAGCGTTTCTTTAAAATAGTCCTATGATTAAGACAGTGAATGATATCATTACAACCATGTACATAGAGAATCCAAATTTTTTTTCCCTCAAAAAATCCATGAACTATATACAAGAAAGGACTAGTTTTATTTACTTTTCAAACTTTAATGAAAAATTGTTGATGATGTGGTTTCAAATCATCCATATTTCCATTGGTTTGAAATTATTGTTTTCATTTCCTTTGCCAAAGAAGAATATTTGATTAGTTACTATGTTTTCAAAATTTCAGATGGAAATGGAGAGAATAAAGTTGGGGCCATCCGACAAGGAAGCCTACACCCAAACGCTACATTCTAATACATCATCGCCAAAGAAATTTTTTTGTTGAGATCATGAACCATCATATGTATGGCCTACTTCTCACCGAAAATACAATTTTGGGATTGGTTTTCTCATAATAAGGTTAGCTTACTTTCTGTGTGACTTTGTTTCTGGTTAGATTTTGTTTTCTGCCTTCATTTTGAGTAGATTTTGCCACTGCAAAAAGAAAAAATAATAAGGTTAGCTTACCATGTTTTTTTTTATTGCATCTTTGTTTATTTTTTTTTTTTTTGGTAATGTGTTAGTGTATTTTTTTAGAGTAAATACTTAAATTGCAATAGCTAATTGCAATGAATGTGTAACGAACCAAAATTTAGAACTAAGCTGAAGTCATTACTTTAGCACAAAACAATTTGTTTCACACAAGATATAGTAAAATCAAGTTGAAACAATAAGAAAATCAAGGAAAAATTTATTTGGGCCGTATTTTAATCAAAACAATAATTCAAATGTATTATTTGAAAAATCAATAACAGACAAATAGTCGTTTTAAATATGAAACTCGTCTTATTCAACAAAATTGAAAAAAACAGTAGAACATTTAAGTGGAAACAATTTTGAAAGGAAGTTCCCCCTATAGCAATCACATATCCTTCTTGTCCCTCGTCGGTCTACCTCTCGTATTACCTTTGCCTGAAAAATTAAACATAAAAGAGTGAGTATAAACATACCCATTAAAAGACCCACTACTGGTCCTGTTAGAGGTAAAAATTTGTTAACTTCCTATTGGACGGTACCTTGCATCATAACAGTCTCATGATCTCGTAGGATGCACATAATCAGTCTAGCGCTCTTGAAGGATGCGCATATCAGTCTAGCGCTCTTGAAGGATGCACATATTAGTCTAGTGCTCCCGAAGGATGCACCTATCAGTCTAGTACTTCAAAGGATCCACAGCAAGTGGTAATCCCATGGGACACCTAAAAGGTACATTTCCCTATAGATAAAGTTAACAATTCCCCTCAGTCCATTTTAACATTTTAAATAGTTATTTCAATTTACAATTCAATCTACCATCATATCATTCTTTCAGTTCAATACATATACAGTCAATTTATGCAAACAAGTACATAATAAAACATTAGCATAACGGTTTCTCAAACATTTGTACTTATACATAAACGTCACCCACCTCAGTTCAGGCAATTAAATCTATAGTACACAATCTATACATTAACATAACAGTCAACAACCCTTCATTCAATTAGTTCAATGCTCACAGTTAAGTCATTATATCTAAATTCACATATCAATCAACCCATCTTAGTTCAGTAAAATCTATATAGTCAATACATTCCAAATTCATTATAGAATCTAGTAGTAAGAACCCCTAACCTTAATGTTACCTAAGCTTCTTGATCGAATTAAATCCAACGAAACAAAACCTAAACACCAAGATAAGAAACTCAATATTTTTCCAACAATAACGTCCACTTAAATTCAATCCAATGTGAAATTCAAGTCTTACCCAAGTAGTTGGAGAATCGATCTCTAACTAAAGTCTAAATTTTGTTATGAAACTCAAGAACTTGAGCGCTACTTCTAACACCTTCAAAGATCGAATAATAAATTAACCAATTTATCCACATTATAACTCAAGGAAACTACAATGTAGAATCAATAAACCCACCCATACATACTTACCACCAAAACCCCAACTACTCGTGGCGAGGCAAAAACGACAGTACAAGAAATGAACCAAATGGTAGCAAGCAGAGCAAAACCAAGTGCGACTCAGCTGGAAAGAAGATCAACTTCACATTAAGGCTCGACTTACAATGAACGAAAGAACGACAACTTGAGAAGAGAACTCTGACGTGCAAATTAGAAGGAGACTGGCTCAGATTTACGATCGGTTTTGCACACGACGAAAAACGCATGGGCTTCGTGGACAGAGACAGATTTGAGTGAATGGATGCTCAACGATGAATGATTGCTCAACGATGAATGACTGCTAAAATGCAAGGAAGGGGGACGTTTTGGCTTCGACTAACGACAACGAATGAAGATAAATCAATTGATAACGCTCCACAACATGCGTAACAAAGATATGGTGGCACGAGCATCAAAGAAAACAAAGGGAAAAAAGGAGAAGAGAGGTAGATGGCAGCAACGATTGTAACCCACGAAGAAGAAGGAAGAAGAATGGGGGGGGGGGGGGGAGCACGCAATTTCTTTCTTTCTTTTTATATATAAATAATAATTAATACTAATAATAGTAGTAATAATAATAATAATATAATAGTTATAATATATTATTATTACTTTTCCATTTCCTTTTTCCTTCCTCAATTCTTTTCTTTTTCATTAATTAATTTTCTCTTCCACACCAATTGTAATAAAATAACACACATACTTTTGAAAAAAAAATCTAAATAAAATAAGAATACTTAGTTAAGAGAAATATCTAAAAGTTTGGGGTGTTACAAAATGTTTAACTTGAGAGAAGTTCACAAAGGAATACAAATTTTCATGAAATATTTTAGTCCGTTATGACTAATTCTTGGTTATCTTTATCTAATAAGTAGTTTTTGTAAATTTGGTGTTGGATAGTACTAATTCATCTGCTGAAGCTTCTAATGAAAGACACATTTTTGCATTATTTTCTTTGAAATTAAAAATCTCAAGTGCTTCTTTGGTGATATAGGTAGGGAAAGCCAGAAGAGAGAATGGCTACAAATAGCCTGAAGGTTCTATTTCTTATGTTTTTTCATATCTAATTTGATTTCATTATAAATGGTAGTCTCTCTCTCTCAACTGTTTTGCTAACTTAACTCTACAACAATATCAATAATCTTAGGAAATCAATGAAAATAGCAAGTTCTTTTGACTAGCCTGACTGAATAGCAAAAGCAAATATCTTGTTTTTTTTATTTGGCTGATCAAATATATTGCAACTTTATATGAGATGTCAAATAGTAGAAGCAACTTTAACTCACAAGTGACAACATTTTATCTTGATTTGATTAACCATTTGGTTTGATCATTATGAGAATAGTGAAGAAGGAGGAGTAGTAGTGGTTTATGTTGGGGATTTGAAATGGATTGTGGAGAGGGGTAGTTGTAGTAATTATGCAGTGGATGGTTTAGTTGGAAAAATTCAAAGATTATTGTTTGAGGGTTTTCATTATAATGATCATCATAATAATATTAGCAAGTAGATTAAGATTTGGATTATGGGTGTAGCTAGTTATCTAATTTATAGTTATCGAATTTGGTATTGAGACATTGATTTGGTTGTATTAATTTTTATAGCTCCATTTAGATACAATGGTGTGTTGGGTTGATTTGGTTAGAGATCCTACGTTTTGTTTCTATTTCATGAACATAATTCTATTATCAAAGTTCTTAGAATTATAAGTTAAAATTCTTAGTTTTAATGCTATTCTTATTTTGTTTGTAGATTTCAAGGAGTTGAGGATAACAATCGGTGAGACTTTGATCGGTTTGGAGTTATCTACGAGTGTTGTCATGCTTTGAGGAGGGTGATGTCTCTATTTCTTGTTATTACATATGCTTTGTGTTTTATGATTAAGATTGATGTTCATAACTCATTTTGTAATATGAATAAGAACGATATGTTTCTATGTTGTAAGTACATAATGACTAACTATATGTATATGTTCAATGGTGCTTTAGCACATTTGTACGTGTACTCTCTTGCTTTTCTTATATACGTTCGACATTGTTGAACTTTAAAACGGGTGCAAGATAAATTATGGGGATATTTGAAAATATATAATTTTTTATTTTAAAAAAACTTAACATGCAAAACGTGTCAAGAGTAAACAAATTCTTGACATGTAGAAAATGTCAACAAATCTTATATACTTGACATTTATAAACTGTCAAGTATAATTTTACTTGACGCGTAAAAACTGTCAAACAAAAACCCTTTTATTCTTGACACTGGATTACTTGACGTGTAAAATGCGTAAAGTAATCTCATATACTTTATGCTTTTTACCTGTCAAGTAAACTAGCTTTACTTGATGCTTATAAACTGTCAAGTAAACCTCCCTTATTCTTGACATTAGATTACTTGACGCATTGAAAAGCATCAAGTAAACAAATACTTTACAATTTCTAAGTGTCATATAAAGCCAGTTTTGTAGTAGTGGTCTCTCGCATACTGAATATTCGTTTTGCAGAATCATTATGTGCTTTCTATTTGTACACTTGTACCCCTCCTAGGCTCAAGTGTTTACCACACTCTTTTTCCAAGTTAAAGTTATGCGTAGTAAACTCAACACGTATATTAATTCCATTATTTCCTCTATGCATTATGTGTCTTCTAATGTCAGATCATACATCAAGCAAATAACATCTCATACTAGATCACACAGTAAGCATGAAATATCTCATACCAGATCACACACCAAGCATGAGGTATCTTATACCAAATCACACAACAAGTATGAAACATCCTATTCAAGATCATGTAGCATGGATACGACATTCTATTCCTTATCACATAGCAAGAATAGAGCATCTTACCTCATATCACACAACAAGAGTGAGGCAACTTCTCACCCAGGGGACAAGGTTGACTTATTTGATCATGACATTAAGTCTCAACATTTTAACATAATGTAATACAGTGTTCAGAGAGTACATTATTACCCCATTTCTTTTCGCTAATAAACTTACATACGTTGGTATGTGAAAAACATCCAGAAAATCATACAATTCATGGATTCGAAAAAGAATAGTAAAAATCTTATCTTTACTAAAAAATTTAGTTAGAGAACCACTCACTATTTCGATCAACTGGTTTAGCTTCCCCAGGTGAGGGTCTCCTTGCACATTTTAGAGACTTGATTGGAATGAGCTCTTCCCTTGTCTTGAATCCTTAACACTTTCCAGTTTTCTTTCTTTTTAAAACAAGGGTAAAAGTACTCTCAAATGGTTCAAACTCTCAATTTGTAAAATTTCTCATACGGTCTTTTAATATTGAAATGATTTCTATAATGGGGTGCGAAAGGTGATCAAATCCTGAACCACCATTTGTCTCTATCAACCCTTATCCTGAACTTAGAATAGATAGTCGGGTCCCTGTTGGGATTTATGTCCTAAATAGATCTCTATCAACATTCATTATATTTTAGTTTAATGAAACTAAATAGGCCAAATAGGATAAGTTTATAAGGGAACTCCACCGATAAGGTTCTTTCTAAGGCTGAGGGTACTTAAATTGACAGTTTACGAAACACCTCCTTCCTGAAAACTGAGCCAAAACCAGCGTTGAATTAATCTTATTCCTATTAGAATAAGATGCCATTAGGTAAATTAAATGGTTTAATACACCTAGAAACACGAAGTGAAAAGATTTTAAGATTATGAGGGAACTCCACCGGTAAAGTTCTGTCTAAGGCTGGGGTACTTAAGTTGACAGTTTATGGAACACCTCCTACTTGGGAACTGACCCGGAACCAACGTTGAATTAACCTTATTCCTATTAAGAAAGAAATCTCACTAGGTAAATTAAATAGTTTAATGCACCTAGAAACTTTATAGTAAAGTTCTATTATAAGAGTTATAATAAGAATAAACTTAGATAGATTCATTTAGCCAGAATTTAGCTAAGTACAACAAACCCTAAATTAATAGAACATTTTAGTGGGAGAAAAATGGTACATATGATATACAATTTTTAGCTCTCTAGTCCCTAAGAGTTCATACGTGAGATTCATACTCGGCTTTGTGTCGCCCTAGGAGTGCCTCCCTTCGGAGAGTGTTTGTATGGGTCAATAACAAGGTGAATAGAAGAAATGTTCATAGTAAGTGGGAGAAGGACACGTGTCAACCTATCCTACGGTCTCCTCCATTAGGTTGCACCGTGAGATTTCTATGATCCTCTTGCGTGTCGTTTTTGTGCGACCATCCCTTCAGAAGACCTTATTGTAGAAGACAGAACAATGCAAACTCCCAAAATGAATAGAGTTTCTTAGGTTCATCTTCATCATTTGTCTTTCCTTTCGGTAGCCTGTTGAAATGTACCTTTGGGTTTGAAAATAGTAGGATCACACTTACGGGATAAATTAAGTTAGTTAATGAATCCTTAATCGAACAACGGTAGCTAAGAATTATAGGAATATGAATTATTCTAGTATTAGTAATTAGTTGAGATCATCTAAATTCAGTAGAGGAGTAGCTGATCACCCTTCGGTGGCTGTTGCTCTAAACTTCTGGAGTATCGTTGCAAAAACTAAATCATTTGTTTGATTAGGGTTCATTGATTGCTTGTTTTTGCTGAATTGATTGGATTATGTTAATGGGTTAAGACAAAGATAACTAATACGGCTAATTAATTGTTTTAGCATGTCTTCAATTTTTCAACTGCTTAAAAACGAAAAATTAACAGGTAAAAATTATGCGATGTGGAAGTCAAACCTAAATAAGATTTTGGTTAATAATGATCTACGCTTCATCTTAATGGAGGAATGTCCTTCTTTTCCTGCTCGAAATATGTCTTAGAATATCAGAGATGCATATAGGCGTTGGACAAAGGCCAATGACAAGGCCTGCGTCTATCTCTTGTTCAATATGTTTGACATACTAAGCAAGAAATATGATATCATGGTCATTGCACGTTAGATCATGGACTCCCTCCAAGAGATGTTTAAGAAGAATAAAAAAAGGGAAGGAGAGAGAAGGTACATATGATTTACTTGTCTTAGAAACATGTTTACTAGCCATGTTTGCTCTTCTTTAAAGGAAACTAGTTCCTTAAAGCAACTCGAGGAAGGTGAGATAACTCTCAAGGTTGGAACGGAAGATGTCATTTCAGCTCGTGTAGTGGGAGATGTTAAGTTGCTTTCAGAAATAGATTCTTGTTTTCAAAAAACTTAAACATAGTACCTAAGATTAAGAGGAACTTAATTTCTATTTTTTTGCTTATTGAACAAATTGTACTCGATTATTTTTTTTAAATGAAAGGTTCATTTTAAAGAGTAGTGTTCATATTTGTTCGGCTAAGCTTAAAAATAACTTGTATGCATTAAGACCTAATGAAGTGAAGCATTTTTAAATCATGACATGTTTAAATCTGCTAATACTCAAAATAAAAGGCAAATAATTTCTCCAAATAACAATATCTTTCTTTGGCATTTAAGATTAGGTGGCATTAATCTCAATAAGATCGGAAGATTGGTAAAGAATGAACTTCTAAATGAATTAGCAGATGATTCGTCACCTCCATGTGAATCTTCATAATAATAATAAAAAAGATCTAAACGACCTTTTACTGAAAAAGGTTATAAATCCCAAGAGCCCCTAGAACTTATACATTTAGACCTTTGTGGTCTGATGAATGTAAAAGCTAGAGGATGTTTTGAATACTTCATTTTTTTTATAGATGATTATTTAAGGTATGGTTATTTATACTTAATGGGACATAAGTCTGAAGCTCTTGAAACGTTAAAGGAGTATAAGGCTGAAGTTGAAAACCTATTAAGTAAAAAGATTAAAATACTTCGATATGATCGAAGTAGAGAGCACATGGACTTGAGATTCTAGGACTATATGATAGAACATGGAAACTAACCCCAACTCTCAGCACATGACACACCTCAACAAAATGGTATATAAAAAGGAGAAATAGAACCTTGTTAGACATGGTTCAGTGATGAGCTATGCTCAATTTCCTAACTCGTTTTGGGGTATAATGCAGTAGAGACTGTAATTCCTATATGATTTGTTGATTACCCTAAAGAAACGAGAAGTTGTCTATTCTTTAATCCAAAAGAAAACAGAGTGTATGTATCGAAAAATGCTACTTTCTTGAAGGAATACCACATGAAAGATCATTAACCACAAAGCAAATTGGTATTAAGTGAACCTACTGATGAATCAACAAGGGTTGTTGATGAAGCTGGTCCCTCATCAAGAGTTGATGAAACCAACACATCATGTCAGTCTTATCCTTCTCAATCGTTGAGGATGCCTCAACACAATGGGAGAATTGTATAAAAATCTAACTGTTACTTGGATTTAACTGAAACTCAGGTCGTCATACCAGATGATGATGTTGAGGATCCATTGTCCTATAAATAGATAATGAATGATGTAGACAAGAACCAATGAGTCAAAGCCATGAACCTTGAAATGGAGTCTATGTACTTTAATTTAGTGTGGGAGCTTGTAGATCTACCTGAAGGGGTGAAACCTATAGAGTGCAAATGGATCTATAAGAGAAAGAGAGATTCAGCTGGGAAGGTACACACCTTCAAAGCTAGACTTATAACAAAAGAGTATATCCAAAGGGAAAGGGTTGACTATGAGAAAACTTTTTTCCTTGTTGCTACGTTAAAGTCTGTAAGATTCTCTTGTCCATAGCGATTTTTTATGATGATGAAATATGGCAAATGGACGTCAAGAATGCTTTTCTGAATGGCAATCTTGAAGAGAACATCTTTATGTCTCGTCCGAGGGGTTCATAATCCAAGGTCAGGAGCAAAAAGTTTGCAAGCTGAATCGATCCATTTATGGGTTGAAACAAGCATCTAGATTTTGGAATATTAGATTTGATACTACGATCAAGTCTTATGGTTTTGACCAAATCGTTGATGAACTTGTGTATACGAGAAAATCAACAAAGGTAAAGTAGCTTTTTTAGTAATTTATATGGACGATATCCTTCTCATAATGAATGATATAGGATACCTAACTGACGTTAAAACTTGGCTAGCAACCCAATTCCAAATGAAATATTTGGGAGAGGCATAGTATGTTCTAGAGATCCAAATTATAAGGGATCGAAAGAACCAAATGCTAACACTGTCTCAGGCAACCTATATCGACAAAATGCTGGTTTAATATTCAATGCAAAACTCTAAGAAGGATTTACAACCTTTCAGACATGAGATTCACTTGTCTAAGGAACAGTGTCCTAAGACACCTCAAGAAGTTGAGGATATGAGACGTATTCTCTATGCCTCAGCTGTAGGCAGCTTAATGTATGTTATGCTCTACAGTAGGCCAGACATTTGTTATGTAATGGGAATAGTCAGTAGATATCAATCAAACCCAGGGTTAGATCACTGGATGACGGTTAAAATTATTCTCAAGTATCTTAAGAGAACGAGAGACTACATGCTTGTGTATGGAGCTGAGGATTTGATCCTTATGGGATACATTGACTTTGATTTCCAAATCGATAAGGATTCTAGGACATCCACGTCGGAATCAGTGTTTACCCTAAACGAGAAGCTGTGGTATGACGTAGCATTAAGTAAAAATGCATAACAGACTCTACTATAGAGGCTGAGTATATCGCTACTTGTGAAGCAGCAAAAGAAGAAGTTTGGCCCAGGAAGCTCCTACATGATTTAGAAGTTGTTCCAAACATGAACATGCACATCACTTTATATTGAGATAAAAGTGGGGCATATTGCTGATCCATTTACAAAGACTCTCACGGCTAAAGTGTTTAAGGGTCTTCTAGAAAGTTTAGGTCTATGAGATATGTATATTAGGTAATCTAGGACAAGTGGTGTCACACCCCTTCCCAGACTACCTGCTAGCTTAGATCGAAAGACGGTGTGAAGTCGATAGACACAGCTTTTCTCTACCTGTAACTGTCGACCTTGCTGAAAATACTAATATGATAAACT
>JBBPDI010102121.1:0-10538 GCA_037974545.1 Cucumis variabilis
GCGATTGGACTTTCTTTGGGCTGGATGCCTGGCTCGCGCCATTGATTGGGAGTTGAAACCAGTAGCGTGAGAGGGGTTTAGGGAGAATGACAATGGAGCTCAATATTTCGATTTTGGGCAAAAATTGCTGATTTCAAAGCAGCAAACTCACCAAATCACAACTTCGGAACTTCCCGCTATTTTATTTCGTAAAAAGGGAGAGCAAATAGAATTAAGAAACTTTTATCCAAAAAAATCTTTTATGTGTGTTTGGGGGAAGGGTTGAGTTATGGAAGGTTAGTGTTATGATAGACGTAGTGTTATGATAATATGTGTTTGGAGGAAGTGTTATGTAGAAAAAGTTATGATGTAATTATAATAAAATGTGTTTGGGGAAAGAGTTATGTATGATGAGTTATGAAGTGGTTATGATAAAGATGTGTTTGGGAGAAGGATTATGTAGGCAGTGTTATGAAATTTAGTTTTTTATATATTTTTTTATAAAAAAATTTGTATTCTAAATTCAACACAAATTTCGTATATTTAATTTACCAAATTATCCTATTTTCGTAAAATATGACGTCTATTTCAAACATTTTTTTTACGTAATCGTTACGTGCGAATAATTTATTGATTTTGTAAAGAAATTTGTATTATAAATTCAATATACAGATTTTGTATAATTAATTTCTCAAAATGTCTTATTTTTGTAAAACATTTTTCAGTCATTTTTTAAATACAACGTCAATTTTTAACTTTTTGACGTAATTGTTATGTGCAAATAAATTATTAATTTTTTTAAAAAAAATCATATTCTAACTCCAATACATAAATTTTGTATATTTAATTTACTAAATCGTCCTAATTTTTGCAAAATAATTTGCCTTAATTTATTTAAATACGACATAAAATTTTTAACAATTTTTTAAGTAATCGTTACGATTGAATAAATTACTATTTTTTCTTTTAAAGATAAAACATTCTCAGTTTTCTTCATACCTAAACATTCTGTATTTTTTTTTCTCTTTTTAAATTAGAGGATTGTTGGTCAATGGAGCAACAAAAATAATTAAAAAAAAATTATAATGAATCAATAAAAGATATAAAAATAAGGAAGAGGAAAGAGAGAAAAGAAAGTACATTTTGGAAAGTATGAACATAATTTGGTAAAAAAAAATTAGATTCAAAATTTGAATTTCAAATCTGGCCGTTAAATGGATTTTTTTAAAGAAAATTCTTATATATTTAAAGTTTAAATACTTTCAAAAGAATATATTTGTTATACATTTTTTAGATTATTTAATGATTCAAAAGTTATTTAATTTAATATTAAATCATCTGATTTGATTTTGTTTTGATTTTTTTATAAATTTAATAAAATTCATTTTTTTAGAATTCATTTAACTTAAATTTATTAGATATAGTTTAGATACAGAGAGATTAGTTTTAAAATAAAATATTTGAAAAAAATGAAAAACGAATAAAAAAATAAAAACAAATAAAAGACATGAAATAATAAATTTTTTTTTTAAAAAAAGTTAAATACGAAAGCTAAATGCGTAAACTAATCACAATTAGTATTTAATTAAAATTAATTTCGTGAATAAAGTAAATTAAAAATAATATTCTTTTAAGATTATTAAATTAATTAAAAACAAATAGCATTTGAAAAATAAAAGAGTAACATTTTTTTTAAATGAAATAATAAAATTATGGGAAGTTGAAAATGTAAGATTATGGGGAGTTAAAAAGATAGGTTTATGGAGAGTTGAAGAATGATTGAGAAAGAAGAGAGAGAGGGAAGAGGGGTTATGATAAACCTAAAATAAGGGTTATGATAACCTTTTTCCCAAACAAGGGTTGGGTTATCATAACCGTAACCCCATAGTGATAACCCTTTCCCCAAACGTCTCCTTAGTCTTATCAATTCCGACTTGTTGGGAAAATCGTCAAAAAAAAAACCCATATTTTAATTTCACATTGTAAAGGAGCATACTTTTAAGAAAATTGGCATTTTTAAAAATAGTAAAATAAATTAAAATATTTATCAGTTATAGTAAAATTTTGGATTCTATCAATGATAGTCTTCTATATAGTTCAATGACTATCAGTGATAGGATTTGTTGTAGGTTGTAAATATTTTATAAAATTTGCTATTTTTAAAAAATTTCCCTTTAAAAAACTCATAAATTTGTGTTTCTTGATCAATTTCACTAAATTCGACACCGAGATTCTTCTCAAATTTTAAAAAATCATTTTCACATAATTTCTTGGTCCATCTCGCCTAAACTCAACAACGAGATTTTGGATTTTGTTTTTAAATTTTAAAATAAAGGGTATTCTCAAATGACCAAAATACCCTTGGAAGCCCAAACATTTGATATTTGTAAACCCTAAACTTTGTGCTTATTCCGATCGAGACGAAACATGTTTGCTCCTAAAATTAAAGATATTTGATTGATTTTTGCACGCCTAAATTTCAAGAAGTCATCCTCAAGTTTAAATCTATGAATGTAATTTGACTTATTGTTCACACTTAGCAAATACCGTCTCAAACAATAAAAATAAGTTAATACCTAGGCAGACATATATATTTAAGAAAACCCACTTTGGTCATTTCTTAAATGTTAAGTTGGTGTTTAATGGACCTACGTGTCATTACATCTTGTTGAGAGAGATCGAAGATGAATGGCGTAATTAATTTTAAATTTCTTGGTTAGAAGGTCCCCTTTGAGCAGGTGGGGGTTTGACATTATCACAAGGTTGAGGTTTAGGGTGAACGTGTGATTGAATTTGAATAGGATAAAGCCCTTAAACTACGACAATTATATTTGGGCGATAGAACGAATATGAATGGTGTTGAGTTGGATAAAGATTACCTGACCATAAATTTTGAGAGCGAAGAGAATGCAATGAAGATATCCCTGTTTTATTTCATCAAGGTGGTGATGATTGAGAAGGAGAGGAGGTAGCACATGAATTGGACCATGTTAGGCCTCATAGATGATTTGAAGGACTTCATTAGCCAGGACTGAGGTGAGTTGACATGGGTCAAGACCCTTGGTAGCTTGAAAGGGGCACTGAATAAAAAATTAGTCTTACACAATAACAAACCTGCAAATAAGAAGTCCTTGAAGTCCTATAGCCTATATGAATTTCGCTTCGCCTTTCAAGTTAGTAATTTTATAGTTTTCCATTTTTTTTTTTATTTTCAGTAGTTGATAGTTTTGTGCTTGTTATTCTTTTGATAATGTTGTTGTTGCATTTTTAGGTTTGGGCGTATAAGATAGTGTCGTCCATAAGTGAGTAGGTAACCAAACATGACATGAGATTGCGCATCATGTGATGGAGTTGAGCTTACTCACCTGGGTTAAAGGTGATTGAGTCACAGGTTTACAGGTTGCAAATGGTATGTTTTAGTTTCTTTTCTTCTTCCACCTTCAAATTAAGGTTTAGGGTTTAAGGTTTAATAACTAATACTTGTTGATTGATGTTCTAAATTTAGGCTCGTATTGTCACACCCTGTCCCACAAACACCCTTGCTTGCCATGCGAGACGTGGCGTGACTTGAGTGTTATGATGTGTTTAAATGCCAAAATACTAGATCTTAGGGTTCTTAAGTTCTGCTTAATCGCCTAGTCTCTTAAACTTAAACTTAGAAATCACACTTTAGGCGATATAAACAACTTAATACATAAAGTAAAGAAACAAATCTTTTATTAATCTTAAATCATAAGATTACAACACTTTACAGTTTATGCAAGTACAAGACTTAAAAATTAAACTAAAACACCTAGCAGTTCTCGCCTAGCAAGTCCATCAACTTTACTTACTTGGCCTTAATGCATGCTTCTTGGAAGATGAGATTTAGAAATGTAAGTTCCTTAGTTGCAAACCTTGCTTTCATGAAACTCTTGACCAAGATGTAATGATTATGGATGTTGTTGTTTTGAAATTGGGATTGTGTTTTATGGAACTCAATGAGGGATAAATTGTGTTGCCTTTGAGAACAATATTCTAAAAAATTTGCCTCTGCTTTGACTGTTTGTTTGGTTTGTGGTGTGATGACGTGTCATTGAATATGGATCCTTTTGCATGCAAAATGCTCTCCTATATTCTCTTCATCATGCAAGTTGATATGATCATGCCCCAATGTGTCCACCACCTACTTCTACGTCCACAAAGTGCAAGTTTTTCTATTGTTTGTCCAAGTGTAAGCGAAACAATACGTTTAGTTAGGTGATCTGGGATCCAAAAGAGAATATATATCAAAGCTTAGTTCTAGGGTATACTTTTCAACTAGGTGTTATGATGAATGAGTTAAAAGAATATAAAAAGAATCATAATTGTTAGGATTTATGTCCTAAAACTCGTAGATTGTAAATATAATGCATTGACCGTTATTAATAAAGTGTTATTATTATAATAAATGTTATTGATTATATTATTAGTTTTGTCTTAATAACCCAAATCCAATAAACTAACATCCTAAATTTTTTGATGAGTCTTGAATAGTATGTAGAGACATACATGGATCAATGTTCGAGATCAACTTAAAGGGTCTATAGTCTAGGTATAAGGCCGGGTACCTTATCTTGGTAACACTAAGGATACGACTCACTTTGTATTTAATACAAACACAATGATCCAACGAGTTAGTGTAGTTAACATGCGAGTGAAGGTATCCTATGCAATGAGTTTGCATAAGACTGAACCACGAAATAGTAACCACTGGATGTAATTCTGTTAACTAGTTAGATTTCTATTTCATTCGGATGATCTAGGTAACTTAGTCTTAATCCTAAGTATATTATGGACTCCTGTTCACGAGGGACTGTCTTTTGATTTACATGGATAAGAGTGACCAGATTGTCGACTCAATATGTTTACCATTTTGGGGACAAGACCGAGTAGGGAGCTGGAAACATAATTACATAAGATGGAATTAACTCCTTCCGTACTTTAGGGTAAGTAGATGAGTGTTCCCTTAAATGGTGTCTCCGATACTCGAACAAAGGGTCCTACCCTCTATATGACACGAGGGAGGTTTTTGTTTATTGGTTGGACCATAAATAAGTTGTTTATTAGAGGAGAAGTGATATATAAGGACTAGAGGTAACCTAGGGGTAAAGCTGTAATTTGACCCAGTTGGTATTACGAATACTCGTGAAGGACTAACTTACTGTTATTGGTCTATATCCGTAGACACAAAAATATATCTATAGTGAGAAGAGTTCAACTGTGAGTATTTAATGGGCTGTACACACAGTTAACAAATATTGATTTAATGTGGTTAATGAGTTTAGCCAATTAATCTCATATCTTTGTAGCTTATGATCTGTAAGTCCATTAGGTTCCCTTCCTAGCTTGTAAGGGTAATGAGATTTATTTATATTGGTTGTAATTTAAAATGTTCAATACTTTGGAAATTAGTATAATGTATGGTGACATTATAATATAAAGCCTATATATTTTAATCAAACTTTATTATATAATTTAATTTTGGATATGATTCAAAATTAATTTATGAGTTCAAATATTAATTTAATCTAAATTAGATTCATATTAAAATAATTGGTTATGAGAGAAATTTATATTTGGATATGATTCAAAATTAATTTATGAGTTCAAATATTAATTTAATCTAAATTAGATTCATATTACAATAATTGGTTATGAGAGAAATTTATATTTGGATATGATTCAAATTTAATTTAAGTTAAATATAAGATATTTAATTTAACTGTTGGAGATATATTCATTAAATAAGATTTAAATGAAATATTAATTAAATATAATTTAATTAATTGATTAAATGTTAATTTAATTATTCAATTTGAAATTTCTATTAATTTAATATTTTTTAAATTAATAGAATCTCATGATTCTCTTTTACTCCATTTCCTACTCTATGCAGGAAAGAAAGTTATAAATATGCAGAAGAAAAACAGTTTTTCTTAATCAATCAATTAAAATAATGATTTTGCTTTTATGCAAAATAGTTTCTCTCTAAAACTTTTCTCATTCCAATTGGTTCCCACAAACCAATCTCATCCAAGGGGATAGAAAGGTCTTCGACGAGTGGTGTCTCTAATTCAGTGGATTGTAGATTTAGATACATCAACAAGAGTAAGTTCTCTGTATATTTTAATTTACAAGCATACTTAGTTTTTATTTAGAATTTTGATTTGAAATATTGACAATGTACTGGTATTTTTGAGATTCCCAAATTAATGTGAAAAATGATTATGTAAAAGCTTTTGATGCCTAGGGCTTTTATCCGTTCAATAACTACCTATTTACACAAATAGACTTATACACAAATGAATATATTATGGCGAGATGGAGGAGTGAATGAGCTAACTTGCGTGAAGGAAAGGGGTATAGTAAGGTCTAATGCTACCAGGCGAATAAGCTATACGACCACTTTAATGTGATATAACTCGTTGAATTGTCTCATGATTAAAACGTGCTTCTCTCAGAGTCATTGAACACCACACTTGGTCTCCTTTTGGGATCCAAATGTCTAAAACTAGCTTAGTGAGGTATATGTAACGATCCAATTTTTCTACTAAGTTGAAGTTATTAACATTTAAATAAATATAGACTTTTTATTTTTTTTAAATAAAAGAAAATACTAATATTAAAGAAAATGTTTTAAATATTTAGTTAAAATCAATAATAAGGTATTTAAAGAAAGAATTAAATAAATAAATAAAAGGGACATTTTTAAAAATAGTAAAATAAATTAAAATAGTTAAAAGTATAGCATAATTTTGAATTCTATCAGTGATAGACTTTGCTATAGATTGTAAATATTTTGTAAGATTTGCTAATTTTTAAAATTCTTCTAAATTAACTAATAAATAAAAACTAATTCGGGCCCTAATTAAAATAAAAGAAAATATTTAAAAGTACTCATAGTTACAAAAATAAAATAATGAAACGTAAGTATTGCAAAAGAAAACTTAAACTGGTCCTTATGGTAAACCACGATCACTTCTTGTCATTCGCCAGTTTGTCTTTACCTCTACCTTTACCTGAAAAATTAAACATTTAAAAGACTGAGTATGAATTTATACTCAGTAAGGGACCCACCATTAGTCCCGTTATGTGTCTGCTAACCTTCCGTTAGAGTCCTATAATAAAGTATCGCATATTATTGTGCTCCGTATGTATGCTATCCAATGGTCCCATAGAGATACATTTGGGCTCTCGGTGAACCTAAAGGAATCATCCTAAAAGAGAATTAGGTTGTAAGTGATCCAATCGAATCACACATTAAAACTAGTCACACAAGCATGCATAGGTGGTGATCCCAAGGGACACCCATGTGGTACGACTCTAACAGGTAAACCTAAAATAACACTATAGCCTATACATGTATATCATAACATTAATATCATAGCTCAGGCAAACATAACTCAAACATAGCATATTTAATCATAGCATGCCTCAATCATACTGTATCTCAGTCATAATATGGTCACTAAAGTAACCATTTATAACGTCATCTCAAATAGTCATATTATATCTCCCTTATCTACATTAATGAATAATACAGAACATACATGCAACTTTAAAGTGGGGTCTAATTAGAAAATCTCTTACCTTGAGATTAGCTACACTAATAATTCCTTGGTTGTAGTGAATTCCTCCCAATTCTCAGTCTTAAACATGAACAAAATTAAAATTAACAATTTTGTCAACTAACACCCACAATTTAATTAGGCATCCAAACTTACCCCAAGACTAAAGTTGAATCCAACACAATCTTGAATGGAAAAAATCGCAGCCTAAATTCTTCAATTTAACACTTGAACCTTCAAGCCATGTAATTTAACTTATTCCAAATGCAACTCATTTAAGATCCAAAACAAATATTTATTTGGGTGTACCAAACCCAACGAAAACTAAGCAAAACTCACAAATAAGTGGCTCAAAACAGGAAACGACTCGACAAGGGTGGTCGACTCAAGCACGTGACTCGTGGACGAGGAATCAAGCGTATGACTTGGACAAGGGATGACTTAGATGGGGCAACTTTGGCTGAGACACGTGGCTCACCAACAGAGGGGACAGCTCGGCTACGTGGGTTATGCGTGACTACCAAGATGGGAACAATCGACGTTGTTAACTTTCATAGGAAGAGAGACGATCGGCGGATGGATGAGAGGCACACGAAGGAAGACAGAGGTCAGGTGACAGTCTGAATGCGAACAAGAAGACGATGCCATTGGAGGGAATCAAATGGCTGGGCTGTATGACTCGTGATGCTTCGACTTTGGAACAAACAAAGAGAGAGACGCGGCCGAGAACGATGGGGATGGAATATCGTGCGGCAGTGAACAGAAATAAATAAAGGCGATGATTAGGGTTCTTTGAAAGAAGGAGAAAGTGAATAGTAAATTTTTTTCTTTGCACGCTTCACGAGGTGACCTTATTTAAATATATTATTATTATTATTATTACCTTTCCTTTTTTACCTTTTCAACAATTACAACCAACCTTTCCTTTCTCCTCGTTAACTCTAATCCATCCAATCAAACTTTTCATCCTTCTTTTTATCTTCCAAAAAAACCATCCTTATTAATTACTCAAAATCATATAATTTCCTCAACCTTTATAACTTTAATTATATAAGCATACACAAACACATAAATAACCAAAATCCTTAAGTAATTATATTATCTTAATATAATTATTTTCGTTCCATAACACCAAAACAAAATCTATCATAAATTTAATTCAATTTAGGATAATAAAATAATAATAAAAAAAAAAAAAAACTTAACTCTTGAGGTGTTATAAGATATTTAGAAGTATTTACTTATACTACTTAGAGTGCTTCATATTTAAAGACAATAACCTCTCGACACCTATTGTCCACACTTGTTCATCTTTCGGGATACAAATGAAGGAAGTCATCTCACTAAGGCTGAGAAAACCCTTTCTTGCTTGTGTTAGCCACGTCCTTGCTACTTACCTTCTCGAACAGTTGGCGACATACACTAACCAAGTGATGAATGTAGCTCGGCTAAGGCAATAAGCATTACAAATAAAAGCTTCTTATCAAGAATGCATTATAAACCTAGACTATAAATAACATAAAGATAGATGAATAGTAAAGAGATGGATGGATTGAAAAGTGTACAAGTATACATTGTATTAAAGAATAAAGGCCTTCAGCTACTATACAATATAAACAAATACAATGTACATAAATAATAAAATGGAAAGAGATGAAAAGGAATACAAGTTAGAGGGAGATGGGAATGACATCTTCTTTACTCAGACTACAAGCTTTCACTCCATAGACTGATTAGAGAAAATGAAGAAGTGTGCATGAATGGTGGTAAGGCTAATCCTTGCCACAAACTCTCTAGATTTTGGTCCATTATAACCTTTATGACTCGTAAAAGCTTTCTCTTCTTGATGGAGATGGAACTTCTTATATAAGCAACTTTTAGCGAAAAATCTATCATTCTGACCAGGTCAGTGCCAAAAGTTGTCTTTTTCGTCAAGTCACATCACTCCAACTACCACTTTTGTCTTCTAGAAAACCTTTTCTCGTATGATGATTTGGCCTTCTTGCCTTATTTTTGTGCGATTTGCTCTATGATTTGCCAACTTATTTTTTTGTTAATAATCTTGCGATTAGACATCAAAAATGGGGTAAAGCAAGCATGAAGCTTATGTAAAGTGCATTTCTAAATAATTATGTATTTACAACGTAAGTTATGCATTTTGGCACAATTATCATGCATTTCTCCTATTATTCTATCTAAAAGGCCATAATAACTTATATTTCTACAAGTTATCACACCCCCAAATTTAGAATAATGCTTGTCCTCAAGCATCTCTCCAAATCATGCTTGTCCTCAAGCATCATCCTCTTTAAAAGACTTACCTTTCTCTTAGTATTTCTAGGCTTCTCAAAACGCGATCAAGTTTTCTTCGTTATTCAGGGTTACTCTCATCGTGTACTTCTTACTATAAAAATATTTCTAAGTTTAAAACTTGGCAAGCTTAATACTCAAAATACCCTCTCTCATTTCCCACAATAAATCTTAATTTCAAAATCAGAAATGGCTAAAATTCCAAAAAGTTTTGAATCCTTTTATTCGGCAAAAGAATACTTTTTATTTATATTTACATGATGTTTGGCGTTGAGTGAAAAATCATAGGTACTCTATGAGTCCTTTTCTCTCCTCAACTATAACTCTCGCAGCCTCTTATTAATCAACTCTCCAATTTTTACTTTAGAAGCTATGCTTCTTATTTTACGAGAGGAGGCAACATAGGAGTTTTTATTTTAATTGTATGAATAAATATATGCATACCTGGATCGAACTCTTGATATTCCTTCTACAGAAGGTTACGAGGATAACCCCACCGCCCCTCTTTGAGTCAAGGATGCTCCACCTGTCCATTTTCATGTCCAACATCAACTTTGACTCCCTGCTCCTCTTGGTGATGATAATCCCACTGCCCCTACTCGTGACAGTAGTTGCCCTTCAACATACACAAAGTCCAAGTTAGACCAGGGGGTTGGATTC
>JBBPDI010102129.1:0-10538 GCA_037974545.1 Cucumis variabilis
ACACCGTTGACTTTAAAACCAACTATTTCGTTTATAGATATCCATGTAACTTAATCTTAATCCTGAGCTAACTATGAGCTTCTGTTCACACGAGATTATTCTTAGATTAACATAGGTGAGGACAGCTCAATGGTGCTTGCCCAATAAGCTTCCCATTTCAGGGGTAACATTGGGTGGATAGCTAGTGACATAGGGTGCAAGACGAAACTCACTCCTACCCACTCTAGGGTTAGTAGATAGGTTGTTCTCTTAAGAACTGAATCCAAGTCTTGAACAAGGGGCCTCACCCTCTCATTGGCCCGAAAGGGATTCGATTTAAAGATTGGACGTTAAACTAATTGTTCAATAGTGGATCAGTGGGACTTAAGGAGAAAAAATATAATCTCGAGGGTAAAACGGTACTTTGACCCAGTCGAGACTGGAGTGGGTCAAGAAAGAAAGGAAGAAAAGTGAAGGTTAGCTTTTGCACACCTCAATCCTGACCTCTTCTTGCATATTAAATAACCTCTGGCCTCACTCTTTTGATCTCTTCGAAAGGGATAATGCTAACTCTTTCTCCTGATCCTAACACTACTTTTCCCACTTTCCAGGTAGAGGTAGTGATCCGCAAGCCTGACTGTTGTCTTTAAGTCTTTTCTGCAAATGCTATAAATAGTTTTATTGTTGTTAGTTAGTACTTAGGCTTACCCATATTATATACATAGGTTTCGTTAAGGGGTTAAGCTCAGTTGTAGTTTATGTATGGTTCTAAAAAGGATAGTCCGTATATAATGGCATTTAGCCTAAACTTGATTTGATATATTGTACAAAGTTATGTTAGCTATGTTCTTCTAGTTTTCGTTGTGTATATTTTAATTTGCTCAAGTTATTTAGCATGATTAAGGATCTGTATTAGAGTCAATTGGTGTTGTTTAAAGAAGGAAAACAACGTTGGTTGACTTCACCCCAAATCTCGAGTCGAGCAAGCAGACGCTTAGGGTGGGGTGTGTCTGTTGTTTGTTTGTGTCTTTTCATTTAGACTTAGTAGTTTCAAATTCATATAATGCAATTCTAATCTAGACAATACATCACGAAGCATGATCATTGCATGTAAGATGCTCACTATATCTTTTTGTATTGTGTGATTAATTTTATGCGGTAAGTCATGGGTCATGATCATAGCATACGAGATGCTCACTATGTACCTTATTATGATGTAATAGCTAAATAGTCATTGTGTGCAAGTTTTTCTACTGCTTGCCCAATTGCAAGCGAAATAGCAGGTTTATCTTGATGATCCAGGATCGAACATGTAGATTGATTCAAGACATTAGTTCTAGGAATTACTTATCATCAAGGAAGTATAAAAGAATTTATTAAATAAAGTATAAAAGAATAAGAACATGACTAAAACTACTTATGTAAGCCTAAAGAATATGTAAAGGTAATAAATGGATATGAGATGGAATTGCGAACTAACTTGTATGCAAGAAAGAGTGAAATAATGTCTATGCATTATAACGCTATTTAGTAATGTGATAGCCTTAGCGATCTAGCTTATCCAACCATCTTATGATTAAGGTGTGCTCCTTTCAGAGTCATTAAATGCCACATATGGTCACCTTTTGGAATCCACATGACTAAGAGTGCTTAGGTAAGATATATCTATAAGAGTTCACTTATGAGATGTGTAGCACTTCGCGATTAAGGGCAACAACCTCTCGGTGCCTAGTGCCCACACTTGTTCACATTTTGGAATACAAATGATGGAAGTTGTCTTACAAAGGAGGAGAAAATTCTTCCTTGCATGCATTAGCCATGTCCTTTCTACTTACGCTTTTGGGTAGCTAGTGACTTACACTAGCCAAACGATGAGAGTAGCTCAACTAACGTGATAAGACTGATAAGTGAAGCTTCCTATCAAAGCTTATCAATAACCAAAACTATCAATAACACATTGACTGATGGAAAGTAGAGATATGATGGATTGAAAAGGTATAAACATGTAATATGTATAAAGAATGTAGGTCTTCGGCCATGGTACAATATAAATATTACACAGAGAATAAAAAGATGGAAGACAGAAGAATGGAAAAGAAATACAAGTTAGAGGAAATTGGAATATGAAATCTTCTCTACTTAGAAGTGAAGCTCACACTTTACAATCTAACCGAAGAAGAAGAAAATGAGATTTACAGACGGCGGAAGGGCTACTCCCTTTCATTTCTCTCTAGGTTTTTGGCCCATGTGGTCTATTTGGTCCATTCAGACTTCCTTTTCCTTGGTGAAGAAGGAGGCTTTATATAGGTAACTTTGGATGGAAAACTTATATTCCTTTGATTATGACACGTCGAAAGTAGCCTACGGTAAGTCACATCATCTCCAACTACCATTCTTGTCTTCTAGCGAATATTTCTCGAGTGATGATGTGGTTCCTCGCCTAGAGATGTTATTCTCCAGGCGAGTTCCCATTGCATGGCCTTTGCTCGAGATGTCCTCTACGATTTGCTCATTTCTTCCTTTCTACTCATCCTGCGTTAGAAATGTAAATCGCGTAAAACATGCATAATGTTTATGTAAGATGTATTTCTAAACACTTATGAATTTACAATATAAGTTACACGTTTTGATCCTATTCTCATGTGTTTTGCTTTATTATTCTAATAATAGATGTTATAATAACGGATATTTATATACGTTATCAAAGTGTGATCGAAGTACTCCTAATAGAATTCAAAGTAATCTCACAACCTCTCCACACCTTGTTTTAACTTACATTCACACCATGATGCCTATTCATATAACTAATAACATCATGTAGATGAAATAGAACCATCCAAGATGTTGCTTGCCTATGGTCATCCTTGACAATGTCAACAACACATTGGTGGGTATTTGTGAATTTACGGATCACCCACATATCCATTTTAGTTTCATGATTTTGCAATAAAATCCTAATATTGTATATAAAATAAGTATCAAAATTTTTGAACTAGATGATTTTATAAATTAAATTTAGTTAAAGAATAACATACCTTGATCCATTAATAATCTTTTTGAGGAATTGAGTTTCTCTCACTTGGCCTTCTTTATAACTTAATTAGATTTCTTGATGGGAAGAATGAACTACTTAATAAGGCAGTGAGACGACCAATCCCTAATGTTCTATTTATAAACACCACCCATCATGGTGTTTAATTAGGACATTATCTTTTTATCTAATGGGTCTAATAAAATAATAGGCCGGAAAGAGATAAAATAGTATATAATGCATATGGGCCACATTAATAATATTATTATATTTAAAATAAATCTAACATTCTCCCAATTGATCCATTGACATTATTTATCGTATATGTTCATAATATATCATGTCAAGTCAAAGAAACCACTTAAGGATCATGGTGGTCATACATAATTGCACTAACATACTCCATTTCATGTATCACTAAAATAGTTCTTCTATTAACATGATCTATAATAAAGATAGTCCATAATGGTTCAACATTAAGTGTCTTATCAAAGACAATGTTATGTTTGGTTTACATAATTCATTTATGTATATACAAATCATAAGAATAAAACCACGAGATAAAATCAGAAACAATAAATAAATGGGTTCAAAGTGTCAATAACATAATCTTGATTTCAGATATCTATTGATGCACATACGTTCAACATGATCATTGAACGTCTTTGGTGGCAATCCTTTAGTTAGTGGATCCACAATCATAAGTTTAGTGCTAATGTGTTCGATTGATACCTTTTGTTTTTTAACTTCTTCTTTAAAGGAAAAGTATTTTAATTCCATATGTTTAACATCTTTAGAATACTTATCAATTTTTTAGACGAAAATTGTTGCAAAATTATCAGAATAAAGTCTTAGCGGCTTGGCAATACTGTCGATGATTCCAAGTTCTAAGATAAAGTTTCACAGCCATAAATCATAAACTGTAGCCTCAATGCATGCTACAAATTTAGCCTCCATAGTGGATACAACTATAATAGACTACTTTACACTTTCTCATGAAATTGCTCCTTCAGCTAAGAAACAAATAGCCAAAAGTATATATTTGTGTATCCATACGTCAGACAAAATCTGAATCTGAATGTGCAATCACCTCAAGATGATCAGATCTCTTGTAAGTAAGCATATAATCCTTTGTTCCTTGCAGATACCATAAAACTTTCTTTGCAACTTTCTAACGATTCATTCCTGGATTACTTTGATACTTGCCTAGCATACCCACAACAAAATTGATGTTTGGTCTAGTTCAAGTATGTGCATACAATAAGCTTTCAACAATAGATGCATAAGGAATGGTTTCCATCTGATTTTGTTTCAATTCATTTCTCAGATATTGCATGAGACTAAAGTTATTCGTAGCAAGCAAAACATCATCGACATATAGAACAAGAATTATAAACTTACTCCTACTGATATTTAGGTCTATACATGATCAACTATGTTTTCTTTAAAACTAAAAGATGTGATGGTATGATTAAACTTAAGATACCATGGTCTGGAAGCTTGTTTAAGTCCATATATTGACCTCTTTAATTTATACACCATATGTTCTTTTCCTTCAACCATAAAACCTTCTGGTTGATCCATGAAAACTTCTTCATCTAAAATCCCATTTAGAAAAGAAGTTTTCACATCCATTTGATGAAGCTCTAAATCATAATGAGCTACTAAAGCCATAATAATCCTTAATGAGTCCTTTTTCGAGATAGGAGAAAATGTCACTTTGTAAACAATACCATATTTATGAGTATAACCTTTTGCAACAAGTCTAGTCTTGTATCGCTCAATATTGTCATTTGAGTCACGTTTGGTCTTAATAAGACTCATTTACACCAAACTCTTTTACTTTTCTTTGGAAAATTCTACAAGATCCCAGACTTCATTGTCATTCATAGATTTTAACTCTTCTTTTCATGACATCTAACCATTTTGCAGAATATCTCCTTTAATGGCTCGTGAAAACGAAATTAGATCATTATCAATACTTAAGTCAAATTTTGACTCATGCAAATAAACCACATAGTCATCAGAAATAGTTGATCTTCTTAATCATCTTACAGATCTTCTTAACTTTATTTCTTGTGGTCCCTCAGTTATAGGTTCATTTGTTATAAGATTATTATGTGGCGTTTGACTATTAATTTGTTCTTCATGTTGATTGTTAACAAATTCAACAACTACAGGAACAACAACTTGGAAAGAAGTTATAGATGAAGGAATTTCTACCCTAACTTCTTGAATTTTCACTTTATGTGGTTCCAAAACTTCCACTAATTCTATCATTCTCAATGAAATTTATATTTTTAGTTTCAACTATTCTCGTATTGTGGTTAGGACATTAAAATCTATACCCTGTTGATTTTCCTGGAAAACCAATAAAGAAACAACTGTTGTTCTTGAATCTAGTTTTCTTTCGTGTGGATTATAAATTCTTACTTTCGCTTGACAACTCCAAACATGTAGGTGTCTTAAACTAGGTTTCCTTTCTGTCCACAGTTCAAAATGTGTCTTTGAAATTGACTTACTAGGAATCCTGTTTAATAAATATTGAGCGGTTCTTAATGCGTACATCCACAAGGACACAGGTAAAGATGAATTAATTAACATGCTTCTAACCATATTCATTAATGTATGATTACACCTTTCTACAACGACATTTTATTGTAGTGTTCCTGGTATTGTGTATTGAGCATATATGTCGTGGCTTTCTAGGAATTTAGAGAATGGACTTGGATATTGTCCATTCTCATCATATTTTTCATAATACTCACCACCTCTATCAGATCTTAATATTTTCAACTTTCTATCCAATTTCCTTTCAACTTCATTTATAAATTCCTTTAAGGCATCTATTGCTTGAGGTTATTCATGCAACAAATAGATATATCCATAACAGGAGAAATCATCAATAAAGACGATAAATACTTTTCTCCATCAAAAGATGAAACATCAAAAGACCCATAAATATCAATGTGTATAATTTCAAGAAGTTGTGAGCTTCTTGTGGCTTCTTTATTAACGATTTATTTTGTTTGCTTTCCTTTAATACGATCCACACAAACTTCAAGGTCAGTAAAATTCAAATTTGGAAGAATTTCATTCTTTATCAATCTTTTAATTCTTTCTTTGGATATGTGATCCAAATGTTTATGCCACAAGTAAGATGATGATTCATTAGTTTGATCACGTTTAGTACCAACATTATGATGTATGGTTAACAAATTTTCAACAAAAAAAATTATCAAGCTTTAATTTATATAAGCCATCAGAAAGAATACCAGAGCCAACAAAAATGTTTTGTTTGAATAAACTAAAACACTAATTTCTAAATTTAAAGTAATAACCTAAAGTATCAAGTTTGGATAAGGAAATGAAATTACGATAAATAGAAAGAACATAAAAGGTATCGAAAAGGTCTAAGTGATGTATAGTGTCTAAAGCTAAACGATAGGTTCTCACAGCTTTAACTAGAACTGACTCTGTTTTCCATAAAGATGAATCTCTCATTTGGATTTGTGGTTCGGGCCGTAAGAAATCCTCACATCGTATTGAAAACATGAATTGTATAACCAGAATCAATTCACCATGTATTATAAGGAACTTTAGTCAAGTTTGACTCGAAACATACTAAAGCATCATGCTTACCTTTATTCTCGAATCATGCCTTACATTTTAGAGAATCTTTCTGATAGTGTCCAAGTTTGTTGTAAATGACACTTATCCTTAATCTATTCCTTTTTATGGATTGGGGTAGATGACTGTTTTACCTTTAGTTATCCATGATTGCGGTTTCCATTCTTTTTTCCAGGTTTCTTTCTAGCTCTTTTATGACCCATGAGATCGACAAAGTGAATTATTGGTTTCTTAAGCCTCGCTTTCTCTTGAATGAGCATACTTTGTAATTCATGCACATTCCATTTATCTTTTAGAATGTTATAGTTCATGTGGAATGGACTATGCTCTAAAGGAAAGGAATTAAGGATAAACGTTAGCAAAAAAATTCTCATTAACTTCCATTCCCATGGTATTTAATCTTGCTGCCAAGTTCATTATTTCAGGGATATGCTCATGTATAGTACGAGAACCATCAAACTTGATGTTGGTTAAAGTACTCATAAGTGTTCTAGCAAGTGACTTATCAGTCGACTCTAACTGAGAACATTTTTCAACAGATTTCATAAATTCCTTAGCATCTTCAGTTTTCTTAATTGTGGATTTGATATTGTTTGCTATAGTCATTCACATAAACATTAAGCTCAATCTATTTGATCTTTTCCAAGCTTTATAGAAAGATTTATTCTCATCACTGCTAGTAGAAGTAATTGCAGTAGGTTTCTCTCTTAAAAGTGTCAAATCAAGATCTGAAACTCCAAGATGGAATTGGATTTGTTCGCACCAATCAGAGAAATTGAGTCCGTTAAATTTTATTATAAATGTAGCCTAGGAATAAAGAGATGTTGCAATTACAAAATAAATATGCTTATACATAACTGCTTTGAGAAATAAACTTAAAAAAATACAACATTTATTCAGATGATATTAAATAATCATTAGCTTATACATTGAAGTTCTTCTTTGGAAGACACGACAATGTACGATATTTATACTTAATTTATGCTAGTTTAGTTTCAGATAATTGGTAATTTAAATGCTCAAATAAAATACTTTAGTTATCTTTGGATATACTAACAATATCTAATCAAACACCTCAATTAACCACAATAAGATTCAAAATTATAAAACTACTAATTACCTTTGGGTAAATTAAATATTCTATAATAATGAAAATCAATACCCTAAAGACAAATCATTAATGTTTCATAAGATCATCTCATTTATTAGCATAAAATGAACATGAGTAATTGAATCAACTTTAATTTGATGTCAAAAGATTTACCAATTTGGCCACTTTGGTGACTAACAAACTATTCATAACATATGCATCATTCTAAAATAATTCTACGAGATTTACATCACAATTTGCAGTTAGATATTGTAATAATTTCATAAAATTTCATACAATCATACATTATTCTTCAAAATTTAACTGTATAATTTATATTTCAAAGATAAGTGGGTATATTAAACATAACATTGATGGAAACGGTAGACATGTGCAGTGAAATAAGGATCCAACTTTACTCTAATTGCAATTAAACACTTTAGTAATTAACATGCATTACAATCCTAATTGAAACAAATATAGGGTTAAAAGAAAAAAAATCACCTTTAATGCCTCTCTTTTCTTGTAATCTTCTCATGAACTCGAAGTCGAGACTACCACTAGTATTGACCTGCTATTCTCTAGACTTGAAATCGAGTTGTTGAACTCGAGTGGTGGAGAAAATAGAGAGAGATGGTACTTTTAGGAGGAACCTAACTTTTAGATCTTTGTTGAGAGTAAAAACAATTGAGATCTTGGTTTTTTTTGTAATTCTTAATTACAAAATTAATTCTCACCATTTTAAAAACCAAGAGACCTTTCACCTTTGCAAAAAAAAAAATTTACAAGCAAACTATATGTAAAAGCTTCCCTATCTCACCACTTGTACGGTGAAAAGATACAAATCTTTACTGACCATAAGAGCCTGAAATACTTCTTCACTCAAAAGGAGTTAAATATGAGACACTGAAGGTGGCTCGAGTTAGTAAAAGATTATGAATGTGAGATATTGTATCATCCAGGTAAGGTGAATGTGATAGCTGATGCTCTTAGTAGAAAAGTATCACATTCAGTAGCACTTATTACTAGATAGACCCCATTACACCGAGACTTTGAGAGAGCTGAGATTGTAGTATCCGTAGGAGCAGTTACTGCACAGTTAGCTCAGTTAACAATGCAACCAACTTTGAGGCAGAGGATTATTGATGCTCAGAATAATGATCCTTATCTGGTTGAAAAGCGTTGCCTTGTAGAAACGGGGCAAGCTGATGGGTTCTCCATATCCTTTGATGGTGGACTTTGTATAAGACGCATTTGTGTGTGCCAGTAGACACTGCAGTTAAGACTGAATTATTGAAAGAAGCCCATAGTTCCCCATTTACTATGCATCCTGGCAGTACAAAAATGTATCAAAATCTGAAACGAGTGTATTGGTGGCGTAATATGAAGAGAGAAGTGGCAGAATTTGTTAGTAGGTGTTTGATGTGCCAGCAGGTTAAAGCACCTAGACAGAAACAAGCAAGTTTGTTACATCCTTTGAGTATACCAGAGTGGAAGTGGGAGAATGTGTCCATGGATTTTATTACAAGATTGCCTAGAATTCTGAAGGGTTACACAGTGATTTGGGTGACTGTAGATAGGCTTACGAAGTCAGCACATTTCGTCCCAGGAAAATCCACTTATACTGCTAGTAAGTGGGCACAACTATATTTGACTGAGATTGTGAGACTGCACGGAGTGCCTGTATCGATTGTTTCTGATAGAGATGCACGTTTTACTTCTAAGTTTTGGAAGGGACTTCAGACTGCCATGAGCACGAGGTTAGATTTCAGTACAAGCTTTCACCCACAGATTGATGGTCAAAATGAACATTTAAACCATGTTTTAGAGGACATGCTACGAGCTTGTGCTTTAGAGTTTCCAAGTAGTTAGGACTCTCACTTGTATTTGATGGAGTTTGCATATAATAACAGCTTTCAAGCTATTATTGGTATGGCACCGTTTGAGACTTTGTAAGGTAAATGCTGTAGATCTTCTGTTTGTTTGAGTGAGGTTGGTGAACAGAGATTGATGGGTCCTGAGTTGGTTCAGTCTACTAATGAGGCTATTCAGAAGATTAGAGCACGTATGCAAACAGCGCAGAGTAGACAGAAAAGTTATGCTGATGTGAGACGAAAGATCTTAAGTTTGATGTGGGAGATTCTTGAAGGTAGCACCTATGAAGGGTGTTATGCGTTTTGAAAAGAAGGAAAAGTTGAGTCTTCGTTTTGTTGGACCATTTGAGATTTTAGAGAAAATTGGTGCTGTGGCATATCGTTTGGCATTGTCACCATCTCTCTCTGCGGTTCATAATGTTTTCCATGTTTCGATGTTGAGGAAGTACGTGGTAGATCCATCTCATGTAGTCGACTATGAACCATTGGAGATTGATGAGAATTTAAGCTATGTGGAGCAAACAGTTGAGATTCTGGCTAGAGAGGTAAAAGTGCTTCATAACAGGGAGATTATCTTGGTAAAAGTGTTGTGGCGGAATCACCGTGTTGAAGAGGCGATATGGAAGCGGGAAGATGATATGAGAGCTTGTTACCCAAAGTTGTTCAAGGATGTAAGTTCCTAAAGGAGGGAAGATTGTAACACTCAGATTTTAAGGTATTTTATTTTTGTCAAATTACCTTATTATCTAAAGATTTTAACATTTTTAGGTGTTATTATATTATAGAATTGTTGGAAAAGAAATGGAATAAGGATTTAATATCTATAAAATAATAATAATAGTTATTATAATTGTCTATATTATTATTATTGTTATTGTTATTGTTATTGTTATTGTTATTGTTATTGTTATTGTTATTGTTATTGTTATTGTTA
>JBBPDI010102137.1:0-10537 GCA_037974545.1 Cucumis variabilis
CATATTATTTCTTGACACAATTTAATTTTTTTTACACAATTTTTGCGTCGTTAATTAACAACATATTTTTTTTGTCATTGAAAATAAAAAATAAAAAAAGGGTGGGGTGAGGTAATTTGTGTCGTTTAAAATAAAAATACATATTATTTCTTGACACAATTTAATTTTTTTTACACAATTTTTGCGTCGTTAATTAACAACATATTTTTTTTGTCAGTAAAAAAAATTCTAAATAAAAAAAAAAACAAATTTCAATTTTTTTAAATTTCCCCTCCCTCAAACAATTAAAACTAAATAAAAATCCCAAATTTTCTCTCAAGCAAAAACATTGTCCTCGAACAAAGCCTTAACGTAAATTTTTTTCTCTCTACCAAAAATGCAAAAAAAAATCTTGTTAAACAAAGTGGGTTACCGCATTGTTGTGAAAATCCTTGCGTTCCAATTTTCTACCACTCGTCGTCGTCGATTCCACACTCTAACCACTATCGTCGTTGTCGCCACAACAAGCATTCGCCATCAAACCCACCAATCTATCCGCTGTCGTCGAATAAATTCATTTAGAAATATGAGTTTTAATGACACTTGAAATCAAGAAAAGAGGAGTGGGAGGGAAAAAATTTCTTTGAACAAATTGAGTTTTATTAACACAATTTTCTCGTTGTTAATTAACAATATAATTATGTGTCATTAAAAATTACCTAATAAAAAATTAATGTGTTCCTTCATTCGTACGCTTTCTAATTTAAAAAATAATAATAATTCGACGCTTTCATCCATCTTGAGAACCACGACTAAAAAAACTCTTACTTCATCTCACGTCGTCGCTATTTTTCTCTCTCGAAAATGATCTCCGACGACATTTCTTCCTCTCTCACAAACACTCTTCACAACTTTCCCTCTCTCTCACAAGCTCTCCATCTACCGTTTGCAGGAGCTCACCAAATTTGCAGGTAGTTAAAGAATTTGTTGACCTTGGGATTGATCAAAGTCCATTTTATGAGTTAGTTTGATTAGATTATTAATTTATCTTTTGGATTATTGTAAATCCTTTACCGAGAATGTAATTTAATTTATTTATATATCCACCATTTATATGTCAAAAAATATGTGTTATGACTTGGAATATAACGATGTCAAACAAGTATCGACATATAAGCTTTTATTAAACAGGAATAGTGTTATAACCATCATGGGTTGGCCTAGTGGAAAAAAGTTAAAAAATTAACTAAGAGACCATGACTTCAATCCAAGGTGACCACCAACCTAGGAATTAATTTCTTACGAGTTTCCTTGACACTCAAATGTTGTAGAGTCAAGCGGTTTATCACGTGATATAAGTTGAGGAAAAAACAAAAAGCACAATATATGTAAGTCCAAAAATGGTCACATCATTCTGTTTTTTTTAACCTATAAGATTATGCCATGTGTCATTTTGATTGCTTCTCCTTTCCATTATTTTGCCCTAATTGAAAGGGCTCTATAATATAAATGTACCCAAGGTCTATTCAATGAAATATAGAAATAGTAAATACAAAAACTATTCCAACAAGATTTTATGATTCTTGACTTGATATTAGAGCTCGATCGCAACGCTAATGGAAACCCCACAACCAAAAACTCTATGAACTTCAACTTTACCAACACACCTCTCAATCAGTTACTCAATCAAGTAATTACAACCACCAAGTTGGATCGAAGAAATTTCTTACTCTAGAAACATCTTGCTTTTCTGATTCTAAGAGGATATAAAATTAAAGGGTATATATTGGGACATGTATAATGTCCTCCAATGTATGTCAGCCGACTAATTGTCACCACCAACACAGCACAAATAGCTGTTGAGATAGCAAGCTCCCAAATCGTGGCAAATTGCTCCATAGGTACCCCAACTGAAGAAGTCATCAACCCTACATTTCAAGCGTGGTTAGTTATTGACCAACTGCTACGTGGGTGGATGTATCTATGACACCAGAAATAGCCACCCAATTTATGGGATTTGAACACTCCAAAGGCCTTTGGGATGAAATCCAAGAACTCTTTGAAATTCAATCGAAAGTGAAAGAAGACTATCTTCGCCCGACCTTCTAGCAAACTCAAATAGGTAATAACTCTACGACTGAATATTTATGACTAATGAAACTACATTCTGACTACCTAGCTGAGATCGATAGCCTTGTTCCAACAAGAGCACTGATATAACAAGTCCCTTCTTGGACTAGATTTGAAGACTACAATGTAGTTGTAGCAACACTTCAAGACAAACCAAAGTTATCATGGTTGCATATGACAACAGAATTAGGATCCATTTAGATTAATTTAAGAAAAAATGTTTTTCAAGAAATTCATTTTTGTTTAAATTTTTTTTTTAAAATTGTTTAAAATACACTTTAAAATCTATTTTTAGTGGCTTTTAAACACTTTAATTAGTTTTTTTTTCAAAATAACTTGTTTTTTAAATTAAACACTTGAAAATGTAATCCAAACACACCATTACTTTCATATGAAAAAAGGTTGAAAGCATAAAATGCACAAAGGACTGTGGTTATGAACAATGTTCTCTCCGTTCAAATGGCAAGCAATAGAGTACCTTCATATCAGTCATCATATATCATGCCCTGATCCAAGTTACTTAACTAAAACCTGTCCAGATGAAAAACAATCAGTAGAATTCTCTTATTAATTCCAACCAAACAGTTTCTACAAAAGAACAGAACATGATACAAATTTTCTCAATAAGAATTAAACACAGAAATGTCGAAGGTCTTCAAAGTCTTCAACCTTTAACGATTGTTTAGGTTTCCATTTCGATCGTGTACTCCTTAACTGATCGCTTACCCTTTCAAACACAATCGCTTAACAACCTAGATTATCACTTACCTGTCTACCCAATCTTTTATATTTCTAAATAATCACTTACCTCATACAACCTGGGAAGGAAAAACTTAAAACGTAAGTTAAAAGACTTAGTGAGTGATGCTTTTGAAAACCTTTTTAAAATACAGTTCATCATTCATTTTCGTTTAACACAATCTCACTGCCTAAGTTCAATAACACATTTCAAATCATAAATACACAATAGTTCACTTATTCCCTTCACCAAGACATCAACCATTCTCGTGCATTTACTATTGTGATGGCCTTTTCATCAACAACATCCTTTAGAATTTCTCGGTCATTCCTTGTTGCTCAGGCTTCCTGACGCAATACACATCTTTCATGCATTGTCCCATCTCATTTCACCATACATGCCTTCTTTACATGGTTGCCTATTACCATTTATGTGCACATAACAACTAGCACATTGATGGGTATAAAAACGAATGCTTTGTACAGAATTTCACATTCATTTGAAAAACATAAAATAAACTATAAACTTTTATTTGAAATCTCTTTGCAAACATTCACGTATGAAAGATCAATACAAATCGATATAGGATTATGAGAAAGCTTTTAAGACCTAATAATATTTTAGAAAATCACTCACTATTCTTAGGTTCCTTTTTCTTAAAGAGACTTTCCTATCCCTTTCTTCTTCACCGAAAAGCTTCTCAATAGCACTCTTCACCAATTTCTCTTTCTTCTGCGAGAATTTAATCTCAAAATAAAAAGCCTTTCCTATTTGTCTTCTATCCTTATTTATATTAAACATGAATTGGATTAGTCATTCCTTAAAGTCCTATAATCTTGTCAGCTCCTACTTAATTAAGTTCTAAATCTTCACATGCCATAACACTTGGTAACCGCCCCACAGATTTAGAAATTAACCCTAAGGACTTCTTTCAATTTTCTATAGGATAGTTTAAATTCCTACACAATCGTTTAACCATTTAAATGATCGTTTAACGCCTTACACATTCGTCTAACATGATCGTTTAACACTTTACACGATCGTTTATCTTCTCATACCATCACTCAACCTCTTATACAATCATTATACCTCTTTTACACGATCTTTTATCTTCGTTTCTATTTTCTTATATGATTATCTAGCTTGTCCTACACAATCGTCTAGCTTGTCTTACACGATCTTTTACGTTCTTATACGATTGTTTAACCAAATCATCTTTTATCACTATAAGAAATTGAGATTTTCCCGATGCACAAAAAATCATCGAGAAACTGAACTTCGGTAGAAGGTGATTTCTACCGACACACCAATGTCGACGTTCGGGGAGGTCCTCTTCTCTGACGCATGTGAACCCCGTTGGGACTACTTGGAATAAATAATTATATCGTTAAATACCTTCGACGCGACGTCAAAAATGTTGGTAAAAAAGATATGTTTTCCCGACACCATAAATGATGCGTCAGGAATATCAGGGTATTTTTTACGTCCACAGTGTCGCGTCGAATGAGAGGAAAATCATTAATTGTACCAATTTGCCTTCCTCCAACGCGACGTAAAAAATGTCGAGAAAAATAGTACCTAATGCTGACACATCACTAATGGTGTCGGGATTAAGGTGGCTATCTCGACGTATTCGGGCAGCATCGGGAGTTCTCCTCTATTAAATCCTTTTGTTTTACAGAATCGAAAAAGAAAAGAGAAAGAAAAACAAGAGAGAGGGAGACGAGAAGAAGAAGACGAGATCTCACCTCACACTCAATGCTTGCCGCTTGCCACCATTTCGTCATCGTCTTTCGCTGCTCACCGTCACATATCAGTAAGTAGGGTTATTTTATATTAGTTTGATGTAATCTATTTTTATTTAGATTAGAAATTATATTTTAAATTAGAAACTTTATTTTTGAATTAGTTTTTGTTTTAGGAATAGGATTTTAAATTATGTTTTAGGAATAATATTATGTTTTATGAGGGGATGATTAGAATCGTTGATTGGAAAATTAAAGGGGTTTAGGATTGGATTAGAATTTTTAAGGAGGGGAGTGTTGAATTAATAATTAAAGAGGGGTGAATAAAAACTTAATGGGAGGGGGGTGAATACAAGAAATGAATGTATATACCTTCCATTTAAAATGGAAGGTATTTTAAAAAAAAATAGAGTAACTCCCAACGCACAACATTGTGCATCGAGAGTTTCGAGACATGTCCCAACACTATATTGACATCATCTTCAATATTCATAAGTTGTGCATCGAGACTTCCTCTTCCGACACATTTTTCTCGACTTGTATCTCGATATATATTTATGCATCAAAAAATCTTTTTCTGATGCTTTTTATATATCTCGTGACCATTTTATACTTCGGGAGAGCCCCCTTTTCTTGAGGTGTATTAGGATACTGCTCCTTAGACAAGTGAACCTTATGCCTGAAAGGTAGTAAACCTTTCTTAGAGTTTTGCATCAAATATGGAACCAACTTCCTCACCTATTTTACATCCGCCCATATATATCTTATCAAGCCCTCTATCAAGTCCACCCATAAATATCTTACCAAGCCCACCAGCCTCCCATCTTAACTCCAATCCCAAACTCGACCTAACACCAATCCCTCAAAGGCCTACATCTCCATTAAATTCGACCTAAAAGCCATTTACCAATAGCTCATCCCTACCACCAACTTCTCATTCCTCTACACACAGAGTGTCTCTCACTCAAACCTTAATACCACACCACCTCTGTCCTTTCCTATCCTTCCTCTACCAGTCCTTTTACTTCCCACGGTTGGCCCAACAACGTCTGCTCCTACCAACTCCCATCCAATGATGCACTAGGAAAAACTATTATATTTAAACCCAAGGCGTGAATCTTGATTGTCAGTTTTGGTTGAACAACCACAGAGCCCACAAAAGTGTCAGATGCCCTCAAAACTCCACACTGGCACTCTGCCATGAATGATGAGTTCATAGTCTTGCTCAACAACCGCACATGGGATCTTGTACCCTTCAACCCTTGGAATGTTGTTGGCAACAAATAAATTTTTTGAATCAAACGAGTAGCTAATAGGTCAATACATTGACATAAGGCTCGATTCGTGGCCAAAGGGCTTCACCAACATCTTGGGGTAGATTTTTTTTTAGACATTCAACTCGGTCATAAAAGCTTCCACGATTTGAGTAATCTTGTGTGAGACCCAAGTCTAGAATAGAAGGGTCATTTTGAAATAAAAGTTTGATTAGAAGGATTTTTGGAACAAAGTACTTTTGAACATTAGGTGTTTTGTGGATCGCGATGAAGACAGACTGCATTAAAGTTAAGCGACGTGATGAAGGAAGTTGCGATCAAAAGTAAGCATGTATTGTAATATGTATTTTTGGAACACATGATGTCAAGTAATAAAAAGGATTTATTTTATATCTTGTATTGTATGTTTCTTTATCGCTTAATAGTTAAGGATTGAAGTTCAAACTAGGCAATGAAGCTAAGGTTCAGGACGTGTTGCAGGACAGGACGTGATATCTTGAGCATGGTGATATCAAACTAATGGGCTCTTCGGCAACTTGATTTCACAACACCTTTTTAAATGGTGCACTAATGGAGGAAGTTTACATGTTATAGTTTCGTGGTTTTGTTGACTTGCAACATTCCGACTATGTATGTAAATTGAGGAGAGCGATATATGGCCTCAAACAAACCCCTCTGTGGTGGAATGATACTTTAAAACGCACGCTGCTAAATTGGAGTTTTGTTAACTCTAAAGCAAATACCTTCTTGTTTATTCTCCGACTCCACCAATCCATTGTTCTTATTCTTATCTATGTTGAAGATGTTATCATCACTAGAAACAACACTGGTATGATCTCTAATCTTATTCACCACCTTAATGCCTCGTTTGCTCTCAAAGACTTAGGCAAGTTGAGTTGTTCTTTTAGCATTCAACTACATACTCTGGCTTCTGGAAAAATAGTTGTCTATATTTCATAGGTCCTTGATGCAAAATTGCTCTCTCTATCTAAGCATGGTTGGGGCTCTCCACTATCTCACTCACACATAGAGATGTCCACCAGGCGGAGTGAGAACGAGGATGCCACTTTCCTTCCCTGTCCCTACCCTTCTATCCCATTTTTTATCCCCGTGAATTTTTCCACAGGGAACGAGGCAAAAATTTCGTGAGAATCAGATTCTCTACAGAAAAATATTCCCTACCTTTTTCTCATAAATAAGTATGTGTGTGTGTGCACGTGTGTGTGTGCGTGCGTGTGTGTATGTACATACAATATATATGTATATGTATATACATTTTTTCTTTCGGGTCGGGCCCCGAAATGTCAACAGAAAAAAAAAATACTCCCCACTCCCTCCCCTCATTCTCTGTCCTATGGGATGGGGTCCCCATAGAGTCCCGACCACGCGGGTTAAATATTGAACATCTCTACTCACACACGTTCGGACATTGCCTACGTTGTCAATCACTTAAGTCAATTTCTTCCCGCTCTTACTAACGCTTATTGGCTGGTGGTAAAACTTGTGTTGTGATACCTCAATTGTACCCAACACTTTGGTATCAACCAAGTTCTGACTTAAACATTGTTGCTTGCTCAGATAATGATTTAGCCTCCAACATTGATGATCGGCAATTTATTGCTGCCTATTGTGTATTTGTGAGAAACAACCTTGTGTCGTGGTCATCAAAGAAACAACAGGTTATTACTCACTCAAACACTGAGTATGAGTACAAAGCCTAGCTCATACCTCTGTAGACATATCTTGAGTCCACCAACTGTTGGATGAATTGGGTGTTTCTCGATCTCACACATCCATCATATGGTGTGACAATACCAGTGGTAATGCCCTTGCATCCAATCCAATCTACCACGCTCAAACCAAACACATTGAGATAGACATACATTTTGTATGAGATAAAGTACTCAATGGTCAACTCGAGATTAGGTATGTTTCCTCTAACGATCAAATTGTTGATTTGCTTGACGAAATCTCAGTCTCACACTCAGTTTCATCATCTTCGTACTAAATTCGGCGTCCTTCCACTCCTTTCTCATTTGCGGTGGAATGTTAAGGAAGAAACAAACACCAAAGAAAAGTCAAAAAGCTTCTACATATATTCTTTAATTTACTTTATGATCCAAAATTCGTGTCATATACATCTTTTCTTGTTTGACGCATTTTGATCATTAACTCACTTTTAGGTATATATTATTTGTCTTTTAATATGTGCATTTGCAATTCTAATTTTCTTGACTTTATATAATAATAGATTTTGATGTACTTAATTTTAGTATATTGCATGACTTTATTGAGGTTTTAGAAATTACATTCTAATTATATGGCTTTGTTCTCATTATTAATTAAAAATCTAGTTTGCGTTTAGAAGCAAACTGTGTTATCGTAATTAATTGACGGGAAGAACCAAGATATTCATGGATCATGATGAATTTACTCTAGTTTAGTTCATGTCACCAGAAGTTTAAATGACATGGTTGGAAAACCTTTGGCTTCCCAATTTTTATGGGATGAAACATGGGTGTTAGTACATTATTGACAAAAGAAAAAAAGAAAAAGAAAATCTTTGGTTTTCCAATTTAAATTATTGATTATTTCTTTTCATATATTTTTATTTACTGTGTGGTTTCGTAGTTCAATTTTATGACTCAGATGATTGTGCAATTTTCTCGTGTTACCTCTGATTATGTGGTAAGTTGTTAACTTACGGGAATGATGCAGTTTTTTATTTTATGCAAGCAGTTATCTGGGCAAGACAAGTCTTCACCTACGAATAGTGCAATCACTACATCATCAAATGTATCTCATAAATCAAGGTCTCACGGTTACTCTAATGAAATATCTCAGTATTCCAATCGCCTGTCAACATCATGCAGAACTTACCTTGAAAACCATGTACAAGGTGATTTAACTTTTCTTTATATTTGTCTTTGCATTGTTAGTTTTCACTAAGAATTGTGTATTTTTACTTTCCTGGCCTTTCCCACAGCAATTCAACAAAAATTTATTTCTTTTATCCTTCAGCGCTTCTTTACCATGGTTTAGTTGGATAACATTTGGATAACTACAATAAAGAATACAGTCAGAGATATCATGGAATAACTTTGGATAGCTTTAAGCAACCTAAATCACGCCGCCATGTTACGAATTATCCAGTATACTATCCTTCTTATGATCTTTTGAAGTAAGGCGCAGCTAGCGCCTTCCATTTTGGTTAATCTTAAATGGTAATTTAAATCTTAGCAAAAGTTGTATCGCATAGTTGGATGCAAATGGGTTAACAGTCATTTTGTAGGTGCACAAGTTCATATGATTTTGGATGTTGTGTCGTTATAGTCGATACGCTAATTGAAGTATTGTAGTGAAGAAGCTAGTTTCCTTTCTTTTGTAAAAATAAAGTAATAATTTTTCAGATTTTCTTTGATTCCTGTTTAATTTTATGGATTATAAATGGTAGTTTTCACTGATTGAAAGGTACTATAACCGTTTTTTTTTTTTTTTTTTGTATATCAAGTATTTAGTTATCAATTTCTTTGTTTAGTTTTCAGTTTTTTAGGCCATGTTTAAAAAGATACCAAAGTTTGAGTCTCAAATGAGATTTGAAAACTATTTAGAATTTCACCAAACTCTTTAAAGACATTTCTGAAAGTAGTTTCTCTTCAAGCATAATTTTGAAAACAGAGAAAAATCTGTTATCAAGGTTTACTTTTTGTTTGTCTTGTTCTTGTGCCTTTATTTGTTGAAACTTCTAATTCTTATATTTTCAAGTGTGGCTTCATCTGAAATAAATGTAATGCATGCCATGCTTGAATTTTCAAGATGCAAACATTTGGTGATGAGTCTAGTGGAAGTTCTGCTATCAGAGGATCATTATATTGGTTTCTATCAAAATCCAAAATTCTAAACCCCTTCTCTCTTATTTACTCTTCTTTATTCATAATATGAATTTGTTGTTTTATTTCTACCTTTTTATTGGTTGTGAAATCTGTATTTGATGTAATATATACACATTGGTTTCTGTGCATAATAAAATGATCTTCTTTGGCTGCCTTGTAAGATTTGGTATTATTTTGATATAGGCCTATAACTTTAGTTAACAAGCAGTGTTGAGATCAAAATATGATTTCAATCTTAAATGTTTTGTAGGTTTTTTATAACATTTTTTTTTTTTGACAATATGTGAAATGGGTAAGAAACGTGAAAAATACAATTTGTAAGTGATCCAGTGATAGCATAGACAAAAGGATAGTAAGTGATCCAGTGATAGCATAGACAAAAGGTCGTGTAGGATTGTATTCAATTCGAAACTCATAAGAACAATTTTTATTCAAGTAAATTTATTAAATTGACTATTGAAGTTTTATGGAAAATATCATTGATTTGAATCAATACAATTGTTAGTCTGCTTTGTTCTAAATACTAGAATAAAAATAGCTGCATGACATCCAAATACACATTTCACCCTTGTTAGTACTCCATCATGAATTTTTAATGGCAAAGACGTAGAAACCACATCAACCACACTCATAAAACAAAAGATAAGTCTACAACACAAATATTATCAAATATTGTTTAGGGGACAATATATCAATTATAGTCTCAAAGATGGATGGTTCAACTCAATCGTCCAATCTTTACAATTGTTAGGAAAAATCCAAACCTATAAACTAGTC
>JBBPDI010102163.1:0-10533 GCA_037974545.1 Cucumis variabilis
GAGAGGTATAGAAAAAGAAAAGAGAAGAAGAGAAAGGATGAGGAAAAATATAAGAAGAATGAGAAAAAAAAAAAAAAGAAAAGAAAGAAGTGAAAGAGAAGAGAAGAAAAAAACAGAGAAGAAAGAGGGAAGAAGGATGGTGCTGGGAAGAAGAAAGGAAGAGAGAGAGAAAAAAAATGGACTGAGGCGGTGGGGATGAGAATGAAAAGAGAGAAAAAAGTTTTTAGCAGGGTTTTTATTTACTTATTTATTTTTTAAACAAAAATAAAAACTGATATTTTTTCTTGTTATTTCTTTTATATACATGTATGTATGTATGAAGAAATAACAATATATGTATATATTTTTATTCTGATTTACTTTTTTTTGTTATATAAAAGTATTACCTTACCTAAGTTACTAATTATTATATTTTTTCAAGGTTAGTATCTGTGAGATTACACCAACTTCAAGAAGACTCTAACAAAAGGTTAAGATCTCCTCTTTTTTTATATATTATCATCAATGACTTCTTTTTTTTTGTTGTTGCTATATTTTTTTAAGGTCCTATGTAAGTATCTTGTTTGGTCGATATTCTGACTTCTTGGGTTTGTACATGATAGACGATGCAACTCTATCAAGGCACCCACTGCTGCTACGACTTATTGGGTTTGTACATGATAGACAATGCAACTCTATCATGACATCCACTACTGCTGCGACTTCTTGGATTTGTCCATAATAGACCATGCAACTCTATCATGGCGTCCAATGTCGCTGCGACGACTTCTTGGATTTATACATGATAGACGATGCAACTTTATCATGGCGCCCACTGCTGCTGTTGTGACTTCTTGGATTTGTACATGATAGACGATGCAACTCTATCATGGCATCCACTGCTGCTGCTGCGACTTCTTGGATTTGTACATGATAGGCGTTGCAACTCTATCATGGCGCCCACTGTTGCTGCTGCGACTTCTTGGGTTTGTGCATGATAGACATTACAACTCTATCATGACGCCCACTGCTGCTGCTGCGACTTCTTGGGTTTGTACATGATAGACGATGCAACTCTATCGTGGCGTCCATTGCTACTGTGATTTCTTGGGTTTGTACATTATGGACAATCCAACTCTATTATGGCGTTCTGTTGCTGCGACTTCTTAGGTTTGTACATGATAAACGATGCAACTCTATCATGACGCACACTACTTTGCCTCTTGCCAGCTGGAATTTCATGATACTTGTTTTCATATACTCTTTTTTTTTTTTGTAGAACAATAGCTTACTTCACAAAATGATTTGTGAATGGAAATAGACATCTTGTAATACTTTCTGACAAAAATCAACCAAGAGAAGATGGACTTAGTCTTCTTGTGGAGAAGTCATGGGTTGGCCCTTTTGCAGATCATTGGCCACGTTTAGACAACAGTCCGACTCTTCCTAAATTATCTGTAGAGCTATCTTTGTCTGAGGGAAAGAACGTATGGGTCTTGCAATCCTCCATCCATGATGAGGCTCCTACTTCTGAAAGAGTTCTCACTCTCAGGCATCGTCTAATTGAAGGTCAAACACGTTGGGGCACTGTGACTAAAGTCTGTGGAGAGTTTTGCTTTACTGACTGCTATTGGGAGTGGCTAGAGTTTGTAGTTGGTCAAAATTCGCGACTTCTCTACAATGCTCATTTATTTGGCACTGTAACAGCTTCTTTGTATACCTATGATTATAGAGCATTTTGTGAAGCTTGATGTCATACAACTAATACTCTTCATACCATGGCGGGTGAGTTATCCATTTCTTTGTGGGACCTATGGTCATTTGGGGGTCTTCCGATTCAAGGGGGATTCTATGAGAAAATCATCTCTTCCTATAAATAGTTAATCTCTTCACGAGATAAGATAAAATGTCTTCCAACGACATGTCAATATCTTTTTTAGACATATTATTCAATAATTTGTATGCTGAGGGGGACCTTACGACCTCTTCCAAGAATGACTCCCAAGTGACTATTAGCTCTTGGATTTCATTTTGGTACCTTGGATCCAAGAGCTACTATAAGCCTGTTGCGTAGAAGCAAAAGAAGGCATCACGCTTTAAATCTACTCAAAACCCTGATGGCTCAAAGGTTCAATCTCGAGAATGATCTTCCAGAGAAAACATGTTATTTACAGAGCTAGGCATAAGAGACGATGTGAAGGATGCAACATATTTAGCTGCCTTCTTATCTTGTTGGTTGTGCCTCTTCGTGTAGAAGGGATCATTTCTTCGCCCTGGAGTATTTAGGATTACAAGCTCAATGGTCGATGGATCTATCTATAGTCTTGCAGTCCCAGTTTTGGCCAACATTTATCATGGGTTAAATTTAATAACTAAAGCCTCAAATCCAGTAGGATGCATGGACTTTCACTTTTTCATGCATTACGTCCATGGTTGGTTAGCTTATTATTTTAGCACTCGTTACCCATTTTCGAAAGAAGTTTGAGGTCTCAAGATGGTTAACTTTTTTGGTGAAGGCGGGTTTATTTATTTTGAAGAATATGATGCGCGAGAACTGATTCATAATGGTACAATAATCTAGTGGCACGTGAGTCTTCAAAACTGGAATAAACATGAACGCATGATTGATACTCGTGATTCATCATTTCTGCAGACTTCCTATTTTACAAGCATGCATTCCTACTACGTGTCATCCCGTTGTGAGAATATTTGGATTGTAACAACATACAGTCCGTATAGATTTGGAAGACAGTTTGGCTTTTACCAAGATATCCCCAATGATATAGGGAGCATGCCATATGTGATCTCACTGAATAATATATTACATCATTAGAGGTTGAGTGTGAGGCATAACACTTTATCTGAGTTATACTTGTTTGTCCGTTCGTTAGAGCTTTGCAAGCATGTTATGCAACAATTTAAAAATTGGTGAGCCACAAAGCATGGGACCTATTTTGAGAACAACATACACCATTTAGTGAGCAGTGTCATTCCTCTCCCATCGCCCCAAAACTACCCAAGAATCAAGGGATCAACAAGGATGGTAAAAAAATTGGTTTGGTTGAAGCGATGGCTCCTATCCTCGAGAAGGTCGTGACAGAGTATAAAAAGGAGAGTGACAACAACAAAAGTGATCACCATTGGAAAAGATCTTTAAAGAAAATGAAGATATCAGGTGATGACTCTTGCAGAAGGGGCTTGAGTGCTATGGGAATTCTTGATGTCCCACCACTAGTTTGCATATTTTCCTTCTTTAATAATTTTCTTTTATTGTTCATCTTCTTCGTGAGTGATTTATCCCTTACTTATTTCTGCAGTCACCTTTGGACGATCATCTTGAAGGACTTAAAGATGTAGACAGTGATGAATCTCTAACAAGACCTCATATAGCTAATACGGTCATTAAGGAAGTTGGTATTTTGAAGACACCAGCTGCAAAACCAACCAAACTATCCTTACATCCATTAGCTCTTCTCGAGAAGATTTGTCAAGACAAGATGAAAGTGGGTGGCAAAGACATCGAGAATCCTCCCTCCAGAGGAGGTGTCTGTCTTATAGTACCTTCAACGAAGGTTACATCCATGCATGCTCCTCTCAAAATTTCTGAGTCGCCTCTAGGCACCTCTATGAAACAGGTAGCAGAACACCCTGAGCCTTCTCAGCGGGTTGGTGAAAATTAGTTTCAAACTTCTTTCAGAAAATAGTCATGTGTATGTGACCATTTAAGATAAGATCATACACACTCCTTTTAAATATATCTCAAGACTTAGACCAGAAATAGTAACAGTTCTCTCAGGAATTGCAAAGATTCATACAGATGGTTTGACTCCTTTTGAAGAATATTTTAATAGTTACCTTAAGAGGGTAGACAGTTTCAACGATGTATAATCTTCATATTCTTCACAGTTGCTATCAACAAATAAGAGTCGTTAGTTAGAGGAGAAAACTTTTGTTAATAAGGAAGCCTTAACTTTGATGGAACAACTACGAGGAGATGCTGAAGTCATTCATGAGAGGGCTACAAAGTTATCTTTGGAAAAGAAGGAACTAGAGAACAGATTTCAGAATATAAATACTGAGTCTAAACAACTGACGCTTTTATCTGGTGAGGAAAATGAGGCCATAAACAAGCAAGAGCTAGTGTTGCCAAGCTTCAGGACGAAGTCAACACTCTTGAAAGCACACCTGCTATAACTAAAGAAGCCATAAAGGTCCTCTCTATAGTTCGCAAGAGTATGGAGGCTGCACGTGAAGAATTTAAAAACTTCAAGTGAAAGCTTTGATTTTTGTCCTCCTTTGCCCTCCTTTTTTTTTTGTTGCAATCTTTGTAAATGCTAGATGAATTTTTTTTTATTCAAATGTGATTGTCCATAAATTTTGTATTGATTACATGTGAGATGACAATGAAACATGATGTTTTTTTTTTACATGTGACTAAACTTAAGGCAAACCTTAAGTTAAGTTGCCTACGTATCCTTTTTATAACATAGGGATCAAGTCATAACATAATTCAATTGTTTTTTTCTATGTGACTGAACTTAAGGTGAACCTTAACCTGCCTACGTACCCTTTTTATAATATAAGGATCAAGTCATAACGTAGTTCAATGTTTTTTTTTACAAAACAAAATTAAGCATAAAACTTCTTGAGAAATTTGTCGTTGATTGGGCCATCGTAATCCGTCTTGATCGATGATTTTGTATGCTCCATATATGAAAACTTCTTTGACGATGTAAGGTCTGTCCCATTTAGGTGTGAATTTATTCTCCGTATGTCTCGTCATGATGATAGGTCTTCTTATTGCAAGCACTAACTCACCAACTTGAAATGATCGGGGCTTTACATGTTTGTCAAAAGCTTTAGACATTCGCGCTTGATAACATTCAAGTGCTTGTTGAGCTTCTAGTCTCTTTTCATCAAGTGCTTCTAATTCTTGAAGGCTAGTCTAGTGTTGTCTTCAATAGTTAGCCTTTCTTGAATTGCCATTCTCAAGGATGAAATTTCTCTCTCTAGCGGAAGTACTGTTTCTACTTCGAAACTAAAGAATAAGGTATAACACCAGTAGGAGTACGATGGGTAGTTCGATAGACCCACAATGTTTCTCCAATTTGTTCTTGCCAATCTCTTTTTGTCTTGGAGACCGCATTCTTCAGAAGATTACACAGAGTTTTGTTGAAAGCTTCTGCCAGTCCATTTGCTACAACATTGTACATAGAAGACTTGTACTGTTTAAAGTTAAACTTCTCGCACAACTTATCGATCAGAGTGTTAGCAAATTGTCTTTCATTATCAGTCACGATGCGATGAGAAATACCATATCGGTAAATGATTTGTGTTTGAACAAAATTTACAATGTTTTCCTTCTTTTCTTTTATTAATGGCACAGCTTCAATCCATCTAGAAAAATAATCGATTTTCACAAGAATGTAAGAATGACCAGTCGATGGCTTGGTGTGATCGATCCAACCAAGTCAAGTCTCTAAGCTTCAAAAGGTCATGAGGCTATTGTTAGATGAAGAGGCTCTGGTGGTTGATGTATAAAATTTGCATGAAATTGGCAAGCTTCACAATAGTTCGCATAATGCATTGAGTCATGGATGATAGTAGGCCAATAGTAACCCATTCTTTTCAACTCATGCTGGAATTTTGGACCAGATTGGTGAGCACCACATATACCTGAATGTGCTTCTTCTAAGGCCTTTATTAATTCCTCTTTTCCCAGACATCGTAGAAGAAAACTTTTATATGAGCGTCGATAAAGTGTGTCGTTGTAATAAATAAATCGCGTAGCTCTTCTTCGTATCTCAACTCGATGTCGAAGCTCGGTGAGAAGTTTTCCATACTCCAGATAGTCTATAATGGGTTGATGCCAATCTTCTTTATCAATCGCATACACAGATATCACATCAGTTTCTTCATATTGACTTTCGATCAAGGAAACAATCCACTTTTGACTAAGAGAAATATTTATCGATACGTCTTCTGAGATTGTTAAAGTCGTGGCCAAATTTTCTAGTGCATCAGTTTTTTTATTTTCTGATCTTGGTATATGCTTCAGTATTATGTCGTCAAATTTGTCCATCAATCTTCAAGCATAAACGAAGTAGGGCTTCAAATCTTGATGTTTGACCTCGTACTGATAGGAGAGCTTATTTATAACTAGCTTCGAATCACTGAATACTTCTATGTATTTTATGCCAAATTCTGAAGTCATTTGTAAGCCAATGATAAGGGCTTGGTACTCAGCCACATTATTCGAACACAATTCACTGAGTGTGAGCTATATGGCAACATATGTTTCTCCGGAGAGCTGAAGACAATGCTAACACCAGCTCCAGTTTTTCGTGTTGCACCATAAAAGAACATGGTTCAAGGTTCCATGTTTTCGACAAACAAAACTTCTTCGTCAGAAAAATTTTCAAAAATAGCAAATTTTACAAAATATTTACAATCTATAACAAATTCTATCATTGATGGTTATTGTTATGCTATAGTGACAAAAGACTACCATTGATAGAATCCAAAATTTTGTTATAGCTTGTAAATATTTTAATTTATTTTGCTATTTTAAAAAATGCCCCTTAATATAAATTAATTAAAATATTAATAATTAACCATAGCAATTTATATTAAATAGGGTGTACTTTATGTATGTAGGGGTATTATTGGTGTTTCCAAATTTTTTTTTCTTATTTTTTTTTGATCTGCCATTTAAAAAAAGTTGATTTTGCTATTTTTCAAAATAGCAATTTTAAAATTGCTATTGTTCTAGTTAACCCAATATTTAAGTTGGTTATAGAAATGAATGAATTTTGTATATTTTATAAATAGTTTCAATATTTATAAAATATAGCAAAAAACTTAAATGCACTGAAAAGAGTTGAACGAATTTTGTTATATTTTGTAAATATTTTTTTAAAATTGACAAATCCACGATTAATTAAACTAAAGAAGGAAGGATAAAACCTTTTGAATATAAATCGTATTTTAACGGACTATAAACTAAGGGTTGTGTTATTAGCAAAATAGTTTTTTAATCTCGGCCCTAAATTTTAAGTTTATTTTCAATTTCATTTCTAAATTAAAAAATGTTACGGTTGAATAAGAAATTGTCAAATGATGAAAAAATACAAATAATTGAATTTGGGACTAATTAAAAATTGGCATGGGTCCAAATTAAAATTGAAGACATGAATTGGTCAATTCTGATGTTGTCACATGTCTTTATTATGATCATTGGATCAAGTTAATTATTTTGGTATAATTAAATATTATTTTCTTGGACTAAAATTCAATCGAGCAAAAAAAAATAAGTTTAATTTAGCCAAAAGTCTAAATATGGTCCAAATTTATATGGTTGAGCCCATGGGTCTAATCCATAAACCAACTAGGCCCAAGTCCATAAAGTCGACCAGAAAACTTTATAAATAGAGGGGTTCTCTTCATTTGTGGAGGTTGGAAATTAGAATGATTAGAGAGAATTCTCCCAAAAGCCTCATAAATTTTTTACTCTGGAAGGATCACTCCCACTTCAAGTTTCTTAAATCAAGCGTAAGTATCCCACTGAGAGAAAATCAGATGATCAAATACTAGAAATCGAACCATATTGCAACAAATCAACAAAAATACAACATCAACTCAAGTACAACTCCACAACTTAAATTTCTCCAAAAATCTCGTGTGAACAATTGCATGTTGAGTCTTTTCAATTAATTAAGTTTCAAGATTTTATATTTTCAACCCAAGACTTCATTTAATACTCTAGTTTAATCATTGTCGTCAATCCCTACTATTTAATTTTAATAATTATAAGAAAAATTGTTATGAATAATTTGATTTGAAAAATGATGAGAAATATTAAAGAGGACATTTTTAAAAATAGAAAAATATTGAAACCATCTATAAAATATAACAAAATCCATCAAACTCTATTTAATAAATTTAAGTTTTTTTGTGATATTTTATAAATATATATATATATATATATTTTGCTATCCATAGTATTTTTTTATCAATAAAACTTAATAAAGGATACTTTTTTGAACTATATTAAATTTATTAACATGCATTAATATTAAATAAATAAAATGAGTGTTCAAGTGAAAATTGATGTTAAAAATAAAAATTTTAAAATTTAAGAATCAAAAACTAAAACAAAAACTCAAATGTTAATTATAAAATAAATTGTAACATTTTAAAATTTAAAAATTAAATAAAAATTAAACAAAAAAATGTATTTGTTTGGATAATAAATAGACTGCATCAATTTCATGTACCCCTAATTTATTACGTAGTAAGAAAATAACAATTCAATTAAAAAAGATAAAACAAAAAAAATTAAATCTATTTACAAAATCTAATTAAAAAAAACTTAAATAAAATTAAATAGATTTGAGTATATTTCATAAATAATATTAGTTATTCATCCTATAATAGATAAAAAATTTAAAATTTACCAAATAAAAAAATAATACTTTTAATTAAATAACTTAACAACAAAGATACGTACAATCCAATATAAATGGTTTAAATCTGAATTTGGCGTCATTATTCAAGAGCGAAAGAAAGCTAAGACTTGAGAGGATCGATTTCACTCTCTACAATTCAAGAAACCCAACGTTGTGTTCAAAGAAAACTCATTGCCAGAAGATGAAGAAGTCAGATATTAGTTTCAACCATGAAGGGAGAAAGATTTTTATCAACGTGAATCTTATGGAAAGCACTGGCCCTATTCGACTCTTTGTCGATCGAAATCAAACCATTGAATCTGTCATTGTAACTTCTGTGGAAACATTCGCTCGGCACGGTCGTCTTCAAGTTTTGAGTTGCAAACCCCATCAGTTTGATCTCCACTGCCTCACCGATTCTGTCTGGCAAGGTAACATATGAAATCATATGTATTTTAACATTGTACCTATTATTAATTTCCTTATTAGCCTTGAAAGTGTTAATTTAATTAAATTTCACTGATATTATCAATCTATTTGAAATGTGTTATAGGTTTAGAGCCATCAGAAGTTGTTGGATTCAAAGGTCGTTGAAATTTTAAGCTATGCAAGAAACCATCTGTCGCCACAACAAATTGTGTTCATACAACTACTAACAAAAGTGGTCTGAAGTCGGATGATGAAGAAGGTGAAAGGAAGATGCTTGTCAATGTGAATCTTGATGATAACAGTTTTCCACCCATTTGATTCTACGTCGGTCCAAGTCAGACAGTTGATTCTGTCATTAAAACTGCCCTTCAGACCTTAGATCGATCAGACAGTAGTCTTTTGGGCTGCAAACATTATCAGTTTTCCTTCTACTGCTACACCAATTTTGGATTGCAAGGTATCATCATCTTGTCCCCACAAAAAAGGAACTTAATGTTTTCTATGTAGTTGAATGAACAATGAATTTCTTTTATCAACAATTTTTAGAATTTACTTTAAAAATAGTTCAAAGATACGGTTTATTTCATTCTTTTAGGCAAGAAATTTTTTTAAAATCTTTGAAAAGTTTAGAACCTTATTGGTATAAATTGTTAATACAATTAAATTCATAGGAATATTATTATCTATCCGTTCAACTTTTTGAATATCTAATCAATGGTATCCTTTGCAGTTTTGGATGCCTCAGAATAAGCTATTGGATTGGAAAGTCGTAGGAATTTTAGGCTATTATGCAAGAAGCCATCAGCTGCCACAACAAATTGTGCTACAACCACTGGATGGATGTAGATCAAAAAGTGACCTATTAAACTTATTCAAATCTTGGTTTTAAGTTTTTAAAATTAATTTCTTTAATTTGAGTTGGCCTAGGATGGGAATTATTGAGTGTAATTCCTTTGTAATTAAATTAGAATAAAAATAAAGCTAAGCTCCCTGTATATTTGTATGATTATATATTATTCTTTAGTGTTTTTCATTTTTATCCTTTCGATTTTATATTTTATTCTTTGAGGCCAGCTTAGTGAAGTAATTTGTGTGTCAGTGAATTGAATGAGAGGCACACCGTAAGAAACAAATCATATTATATTTTGGTTATATTCCTCAAATAAACTAACAATATTTATAAAATATTACAAAATCTAACAATTTATTTATATAAATTACAATAAATCAAGATAAACTATTATGTATATGTTGTCTATCTAAATTTATTACAGATAAAAATATTTGTAAATATTTTCAAAAAGTTTTGTCGCTTATGTTGGATCGGTATGACAACCCTAGAGGAGGTGAATAGGGCTTAATTAAACTTTTTAACAAATAAAAATAAATTCAACAGATTAGATATTTTTTTAAATTAAATAAATAACTTTATAAAAAAATTTAAATAACAAGATTGATAAAAAGATATGAATGGAATTATGCAATCAAACTCAACCAATAAGAATATGTAACTAAAATTAAATGAAAAAATAATTAGAAAAGAGTTAGAGAATAAGACATCATAATTTTATGGTAGTTCGGTTGAACTCAACCTACCTCTACTTTTCCAAGCACCTCTTGGAATTTTGATTGAAAATTTGCTTGTGACTCTTTCCACGGATTAGAGTCGAACCGCTAC
>JBBPDI010102198.1:0-10529 GCA_037974545.1 Cucumis variabilis
AACCCTAGTTGATGATATATTAAATCATGTTTAATTTCAATCTAAAATATAAAGTATTTTCAAAATTATAAGTTTGGCTCCCAAATTACCACTTGTAGCCATCAACTTCAAAGTCTCCAGATTCACATTTCTTCATCTCTATTTGTGAAAGCACTGAGTAAGAATCAATTTGAAATGAATAATGAGATGGTGGATCAACCCTCCTCGATTTAATTGTAATTTCTGCATCAAAAAAAAGATGTGCAAATTAAATAAAATAATATCAACGTTAGTAAATAATTTGGGTTATTATTCTTTTCTTCTAAAGTTTGCCAAACCTTGTGTACTTATTTTTGTAGTATCATCATACGACATATTATCATCCATAATAATCTCAATGTTCAGTTTTTTCTTTCTTTCTTCTTTCTTCTTTTATTAGCTAGCTATATATATAGATGTAAAGAATTTAATGTATATTCCTTCTGTACATAGTTTGACAATTGATACAGAACAAAGAAAGGAAGATTCAAAGGTTTTGGTAATGATTATTCTTTTCTTTCCTTTAATCATGAAAAATATAATTAGAAAATAGAAAAAGAATTTATATATATATATAAAGTGATTGTTTCAAAAGGGACTTTATATATTTCAACCCAAATCCTTTTCTTGCACTCTTGTTAAATGAATCTATGTTAAGATAAGAATAGTGCAACAATATTCCTTGAGCACAAAATTTTGTATCCTTTTTTTCAAAATTTACTAATTTGTTATATCTATACAAAAAAATATATATATATTATTTACAATAAAAAAATGTGGCCATTTCAAAAAAGTACACCATGATAAACTACCGTCTGTATTGCAATAAATCTAGATGGGTAGTTTATTTTTGCTAAATAATGCTACAAAAAATGACTAACAATACTTTATAATTAGGTATAAAACCAATATAGTTTTATTTTTATTATTGTTAAAATTTTGACTTAATATTTCAAGTAATTTCCTAAATTATTAAGCACTTTAGCATGATATCAAAACAGAGTACTTTCTCTCATATAACTTTCCTATTAACCATTACTCAATTTGACTAAAACCCCAAACATAATTTGAAAGAAGAGATTAATTTAAGCTCACCCAACCTTAATCCTCAAAAGGGCAGGCCGTAATAATTAATTATTCTCAAAACTTAAAGTATTTTCAGCTTTAATATGCATGTTTTAAAAAGAAATTATCATAAATTACAAAATTATTGAAAATATTTAATAAATATAATAATCTATTATTGCAAAATAGACTATGTGATATTTTACTAAATTTATACATATTCTTTCTTTTTTTTCTATATTTGAAAATAATTCTTTTCCTAACTTAAATAATATATATTTTTATTATACTTCAGCAAATTTGATTTGCCACTTAACTATTTTCTTTTACAAAGATGTCGATAGTATACTAGAAGTATTAGGGAGTGCATCGAGATATTTCAATTGGATTGATATATCTTAGCATTCTATTATAATAAGTTGTATCATTATTTAAGTCAAGTCTCGTCCAAATTAATTCACTATGTTTGTTATTATTAAGAGAAACTCTTATTTACTGTTAAAGAGATCATTGCGTATATCCATTATATATTTACTCACTGTGGGAAAAAAAAATATGTATGTATTGTTTGATGAATCATATTTTTGTGCTTTTGTTGTATGTTAATTACTGTGTAATTGTATGGATGAAAATCATCAAACCTGTTACTCTAGAGTAAAAAAAACATATATATTTTAATTATTATTAACTTATTTTCATAATCATTTCATTCATATAAAAAAATATGGAAAAATCACATTTTCAAATTTTAAGTTTCATAGAATAGTGTGTTTGTTTCTTAAGTTTTAAAAAGTAAAAGTGTGTATTTTTAGTCCTCCAAATTTAAAAAAATAAACTTATTTGGTTTTCAAGTTTTCAAGATGTACCTTAGTAGTTTCTAAGTTTTAAAAAATTAAAAGATCTTTCAAATAAATTTAAATTTTATTTTAAATAATCATGTGACGTTTTAAATTAAAAAAATAATTTCGAAAAATCGTATCCTTTTTAAAGCTGTTTTTTTCTTTCTAACTTTAAATATATCACGTAATTATTCTTCTAAACAATCGAACAAAAAAACATTTCTAGAACATTCTAAACATGTTTAAAAAACTCGTGGACTTAAATGTATATTTTGAAAACTCATGGACCAAATGAGTTTATAATTATAAACCTAGAGACTAAAAATGTATATTTCCAAAACTTAAGATCCAGACGCATATATTCATTAAACTTGAGAACTAAAAATGTAACTTTTCCAAAAATTTGTGTAAGAATGTTTATGAATTTGAGTTCAGTGGTAAAGTTTGAGTTAATACGATGGATAAACTTAAGACGTGTTTGTGTTTGCAATGTAATAGTTGTATGAAAATAAAAATTTTCGATAAATATTGAACTTCAACAGTGACTTTCATTCAAATCATTAAAGTTCAAAATTAAAATTAAAGTGACTTTCAACTTGTTTAATTGTTTAATCATTAAATTCAACTTGTGATTAACCTATTCATTTATATCATGTAAAATTGTGAATCCACTTGTTCTTGTCCATTATTTGCTCTCTTCCTCACCTCACCCTATCTCCCAAAAAGGAAAAAAAATCCTCTATAAATATGCATATGCCCACAAAACATGAACACCAATTAACCTTGTGTTTATCTTCAAAGTTCAAAAAATAAAAAATAAAAAATAAATAAAATGGAAATATTTGGTGATCCATATATCAATAATCTATTCTAATCTCTTTTCTTTTTTAGTTGATCATTCTCACAACATGATTCTCTTCAACTCCTTTTACGATGCCGTCATTTTCGATCTTTCTCCTCTCTATTATTTTCTCTTTCTGTCGGCCTTTGAAGGAAATACGCCTAGGAGATTCGTGATCCAGCTAAGAATGGGGCACATGTGTGGCTTGGCACTTACAAAACTGCTAAACGTACGGCTTTAGCTTACGATCGAGCCGCTTCCGACATGCGTAGTTCTAAAGACCTTTCTTAACTTTTCTAACCGCATTGTCTCTCATGACCCTCCGCCACTTAGAATCTCGACTAAGAGGAGATTCCGTGGCTTAGAGTCTTGCTAGGTGAGGCCCTCTCTGATGCCAGCTAGTGAGCAGTTGGTACTTGGTTGGTATGTGTATACATATATATATACCTAAAATATTCCTCATTTCCATCCAAGTGGGAAACGCCATTCCTGACGTGTTGCATTTTCCTTCTGGAGAATTGGGGTTGAAAAATCTCCATTGGAAAATCTGTCTTTAGAGAAAAAAAAAAAAAAAGTTAACATCTCTTCTTTTTAATTAGTTAAATTTAAAATAGATTAAAATTAAAATTTTAAATTAATAACAGCAAATATTTCAACATTTTTTAAGTTTAATAAAAAAAATAAGTTAAAATTACATGAATTTAAAAAACAACAAAATAGTAAGCTTTTTAACTTAGTATTCTAAATTCAAATATAAATAAATGTACAGCTTATATTTTTCTCACATCTACATCATAGAAAAAAATTTCACTCCTAATACTTTGGATTATTAGTACAGTAAAATGAATTAATCTCTAATGCTTATGTGTTTACATTGAGAATTTTCCTTGAAGTATATCATTTTCATTTCGAATAATTATTGAGTAATTTTCAAGAGAAATTAACGAATAAATGGTTTTTGAGAAAATGAATTATTATTAATATTATTATTTTTAAAGATAAACAAATATATTTGATTATATTATATTTTATTTAGTATTGTGATATAAACTACATTTGTTTGAGATAAAATTTGAGTTAAGAATAAGAAAGTTGATGAAATATAGTAATGTTTAATAATATAGGGTGAGGGAATTTGATGAGATAAGCAAATCATATGTCCGGAGGAGGAGACATGGGATGCCCCAATCTCAATTTCCCATTAATTTCAATTATTATTTCAATCAATTCCATTCATCCTTTTTTTTTTCTTTTGGATAAATTCCATTCATCTATTCAAGAGTCAATTTTCGAATTGTTCTCCATTTAATCCTTTTTTGAAAAATAAATAATAGTTTATATTTTAGGGAGACTTTTTAAAAATATAACAAAGGTAAAAAAAAAAAAACACTGAACCACCCTCAAAAATACAAAAATAGCCACATTAATTGACATTTAGGGTGACTACGACAAACGATTGTTTAGATTTGACAATTGTTTTCGATCTTAGATTTGATAGTTTAAATTTAAAGTCAAATCTAAACAATTTATAAAAAAATTTGGTAACTCGTTTAAATTTGACTATCCAAATCTAAATCTAAATGATATTTTAAAGATTTTTTTGCATAAAATCATTTAGATTTGGCTATTTTGTATAGAGTCGTTTTAGATTTGGCATAGCGAAATCTAACGATTTTTTTCACGGTCTTTTTAAGCTGATTGAAAAAAATTTAAAAAAATAGATATTTTATATTTGCTACACAATTTTAAACCAAATATCAGTTTGAAAAAAAACAAAAAAAAACTGATAAATAGTCAGTTTATATATAATATATGTATATGTATGTATGTATATAGTGATAATACTAGTTTAGTAGTTTTTTTTTTTTACGTGTCAATTGAGCTAAGCTCTTGTTGGCAGTTAAGTAGTTTTTTAAGCTCCAAGAAATAAATGTTTTTCAAAAAACTTATTTTTGTTTAATTTCATTTTTTTTTGTAAATTGTTTAAAATATATTCAAAAACATAATTTTGAGTAGCTTCCAAACACTCTAATTTTTTCAAAATAATTTATTTTTTAAATTAAATACTTAAAAATGTAATTCAAACACATATGAATAGTAATTTGATTTTTTATTTTTCATTCTTGAAAAATAAGTGTGCAAACTAAGCTTTGTTGACTATATTTTAGGAATGTATTTCAAACCTTAAGTCAAAATTTTAAGATTTTAAAAAAAAAATTTTGTTTTTAAATTTTGGATAAGATTTTAAATCATCTTGTTCTAAAAAATGATGCATAGCATCGTAAGAATGAGAAGAAAATAGACTCAGATGTGGAAAAAAAACATTAATAATTACTAAACGTGGTTTTAACAATAAGCATTTTTTAAAATAGCAAAATAAATTAAAATATTATAAACTATAGCAAAATTTTGGATCTATCAATGATAGCCACTTATAGAAGTATATCAATAACTATCAATGTCTCTTATTGATAAAATTTGAAAAACTTTTGTGTTAAATTTACTTCTACAATTTCTCTTTCAATAATTTGTTTCCAATTATAAAAATTAAGGTTTTTTTTTTCTCTAATATTTTGAGAAGTCAAATAAAAAACAAGTAGTTTTAAAAAACCATAGGTACAAGAGAAACACAAAGGATTCAAAAGTTTTCTAAGAAAATAATGAAAAAATAATTATATTCCATGTTTTAAAATATGGGTTGGATGGCTAACTTAGGAACTTAATTTTAGTTAAAGTAATTGGCTAATGTTGGTTTGGAATATGTTAATAAATATAGGGACAATTTTAAAAATAGTTAAATAAATTAAAATATTTATAAACTATAGTAAATTTTTAATTTTATTTTTGATATTCTTTTATCATTACAGATGATATGACTATCTCTAATAAAATTTGCTAAATATTTTATAAAAATTTTTATTTTTGAAAATTTTCTATAAATTTATAAAATCATAAATCTAGTTATTTAGAGTTACCCTTAAAAAAAAATAGCCACATCAATTGACATCCAACTCAGTGTTTAATTAGTCTTTTGTAATAATTTATGAGGTAGGACTTAGGAGAGATGGAGATCTCTTTCTTTCAGTTTGTTTGTCTTTTATCAATTTGTCATACTAAACATTTAATTTCAGAGAAAAAAAATCTGAAGTCTCAATCTAATTTAAATTTACAAATTTCCCTATTAATTTATCACACTTTACTAAGTCTCAATCTAATTTCTATTTCCCAATTTTGCTATTAATTTATCACATCATAAATTTTTAGTTTCTTTTGTTTTTGATAAATATGTCGATTCTCTGTTAACATTTTCATTGTAAATTTAAAAACCATATTCACAGATTATTGTAAATAAATAGATAAATAAAAATGGTTGGTGCTTATAAACACTTACAAAGTTAAAAAGTATAAAACTAATACATTTAAAAGTATATATAAACGTTAAACCGAACAAACTTAAAAATCATATATTTTATGGTTGAAACAATTACCCTAAAAAGAGGTATCAATTATTTATTTTTATATAAGGTTTTGAAAATATCTAAAACTTTGGAATCTCCATGTATCTTATGGACAAATTAATATATGACTAGAAAGAAGAAGAAAAAGAGAGAAGACTAAGTTAAAACAAAGAGCTCATGGTATGGTCCCTACCAAAAGAAAGCACACAACTTGAGAAAATGGTAACCCTATTTCATGTCCAATAATGTCTTTATGCATTTAACACATCACTCTCATTCACACACCAATACAAAAATTACCCTCCAAGGATAAGCTGTGTACAACCTCTGTGTTTTCGTCATTAATTATTTCTACACCTTTTTATGCAATAAAATTGATTGTTTTTGACAAATGTGTGTGAGTGGAGTGAGTCCAAATCTCAAACGTTTTGAAAATACTACTTGTCTTAGTGATTAATTGTGTGTGATATGACAATGAATCTCTACACATCGATATAGTGTTATATATATTGTCCATTTTATCGTCAATTACCTTTTTTTTTTATTTTGGTTTCACCCTAGAATGTATGATACAATTGAAGATAATATTGTCCTTTTTTATGTACTCATTTTTATTCTTTATTTACTCATTAACAATCTTCCTCTCTTTGAAAAATGCACTACTAAGTTTCCTCTCAAATATAATCTTTTTGAAATACATTTGAGTGCATCATCTCACTGGGCATGACTTTGATACCATTCGTTAAGAGCAAAGCACATTTGCATATATATATCTTTATAATGGTATGATAATATTGTCTTGTTTTGGGTTTAAGTCTCATGGTCTTACTTGTGGTCTTATTCAAAAGGTCTTGATTCATATCATTGAAAATAGTTTTGTCCTTCTAATATATCTATGATTTTTCCTTTTAGTTATCTTGCTAATGAAGATACCGTAATCACATTCTCCGACACTATATTTTACACTGAAAACAAAATTTAGTTGATCCATCCAAGGAGATCTCTATTTTGTAATTTGTTCTTGTTACATCAAGAAGCCATTTTAAATCCAATCACTTCTAAGTATTGCTACTTGAAAAAAGTGGTGTCCTACGATATACGTGATATGAGAAGTTGCAAGATTAAAACATCCTCATGATAGGAGAATTGTATATGGTTTTTTTTGTACCATAATTAAAGTATGAGGATTTGAACCTACGATTTTAAGAAAACATTTGAAATCTATGCTCACATTGGTGCCACTAAGTGTGTTTTATTTATTAATTCGATTGCCAAAATTTTAAAAGTTAAACGCCTAAGCTTTTATTTTTCATTTTTACTAAATAACCCTTTTTTTGTTTGGTAATATTTCTAAGAATTAAGAATTAAAAGCTATTTTTCCAGGTTAGGTCAGCTTTTTATTTCAATTGGAAATTTTATAACATTTAGAATGACATTAACTTCTCATTCACCCAAAAAAAATTGAATTTGATAAATAAAAAATGAATAAATTATTTTAAATGAAAAATTAATTTTTAAAATATTTACGAATATAACAAAATATTCCTATCTATCCATAATTGACTATGATAGACCAACATAAACAACTATTTATATCTATCATAATACAGATAGATACAAATAGTACTTTATCTTGATTTATCATGGTAATATTTTGCTATATTTTTTTAAGTATTTTTATTCCTTTTGTTATATTTAAAAATAGTTCTAAAAAAATCGTTGTTCATTGTTGAACAAATTAAAAATTTTTTAAAAAATGGCCAAAGTTATCCTTAATTGCTTTGAAAAAACTAAAGAAAATGAAAAACATCTTAAGATTCAACTGATAATTATTTTGCTTACATACCTATACATATTTACCAAAATAACAATAAATGGAAAAGAGAAAAACGATTCCTAAGTAACATGTTCGTATTACAAAATCAACAATTAAGAAATACAAAAACGTAAAGAAATCGATATAAGGACATATATGTATGGTTCCACTAATAATATGTTAGCGAGACCTTCTTATTAAGTTGTTATTTGTAGCACCACAAACCGAATTTAACACATTCCAACCGATCATCAACTAAGTTATAGTGTTTGAAATTATTTATTCAAACAAAATTGAAAACTTGAGAATAAAAGCGATAGATCGAGCAAATAAATACGAATTAAATTTGAAAAAGATGAATCAGGAAAGGAGAAAATAATTATGTAAGGGAATTTGTAGGGAAGAAGTAAACTATTGGATTGTAACATTATTTTGTTTGTTTTGTTTAAATAATTGAATGATATATACGAATTCCCCTAAATGCAATGCATCTCTACAACTAAAGCTATTGTTGATGAACAATCACCAAAATTGGGGCTGCGCCCATCCTTCTTTCGACAAACTTACCAACAAAATTTCAATTAACACTATTTTCTTCCTATTTTAAATATTTGATTTTAGTATATATACTTGTTAATAAATTTTAAATTTAATCTTAACTAGATTATAATTATTTTGTATAAGTTTAGATAATATAATCATTTAATTAAACTTTTGTTTAATCTAAAACAACTTATCAACTAAATTAAATGCTTGAAAATGAAAAATTTAGTCTCAACTAGTTAATTATTTTTTTCTTTTCATTTGAAGATTGTAACCATCATGATCATTAAAGTAAAGTGTTTCAGTATACTTTATTGGTGGCACTGAGAGAGGAGAAAATAAATTATTTGTTTTACCCATTAAAAATGCTTTTCATCAATTTGAAATTTTCATTTGTTTTTCTAATTTCCATAAAATATATTAACCCTCAGCATTTCGAAGTTTTAAATGTCATGTGTGTATAAAAGTGTTGAAAGTTTAATTTTAACAAAAAAATAAAATGTTGAAGAAAATATTGCTATGCTATATGTCTCTTGTAATGTTGGTGAAGAGATAAATAAGTATTTATATTTTATAAAATAGAAATTACTATAAATTAATTACTAAACTTTTGGAAACATTCACACGTTGGATTCTATTCAATTCATTCATGATAGATGCCAATAAAAGTATTTTTAATAATTTTATCGTTTACTATGTATTAATCCTACTTAATTATTCTTTTCATATATCTTTATGATTTGAAAATGTAAATTTAAGGTTTAAATGATGTAACAATCAAATACACTCTAAAAATAGACACATTTTAAGTAGGAATACCTAAAAAATTGCTTTAGTTATATCTTTTAAACAGAGACGGATCTATTAAGGGGCCAGGGGGAGCACGTGCCCCCCTCACATTCCCGATTTTTGTATTTTAATATTAATTTTGAAGTGTTAAATTATAATATATATAAAACAATGCTAATTTTTATTATATTAAGTCTTTGGTATAATGGTTATGCTCCTTTTTGAAATCTTTAGGTCATAAGTTCAAGTTTTACCTACGTATGACTTTTGATACACCATTGCTATTAAAGGCAACTTTTATTTATTTAAAGTACTTTTTTGTGTGTCTCTTTTTCAAATAAAAAGTAGTTATGTTTATCTAAGTTACTAATTATATTACTAATAAAATTAAATATGAGTGTTCTACAAAAGGGATGATAGACAACAATAATAAGTCAATAGAAAATTTCTTTTTCACTCCTATTTCCCGCCTAAGAGAGTAATCATTTATTAACATTTTTAGGGTTTAAAATATGTACATTATTGATTGATGTTGGTGTGTTGACAAAGATAAATTAGGGTTATCACTAATCAATTACTTTCTCTCTTTTATTTTATTTACATTGTAAATATCAGTTACATTTTTATCTTTTAAGAAGTTTGTAATAATTATCTTTTAAAATATTTTAGAAGACTTGAATCTGTTTTGGCATATGTAATGGTTTGTAATACCTGATTGCAGGTTGATATGTTGTTGTCTAGAGAAATGTTGTATATAAACTTAATCTTAGAGACACCAATATAAGTAAAAAAAAATATGACAAAGTCTCTCCAATAATAAAACAGCTCTCTCATTTGATTTTAGAGGGTACCTAACCCTAGCTATAACATATGTATTTGAGAGTATTTTTAAGATAGTCAAATTTATATTTTTATGCTAAAATCAAGGGGTTTCTTTTCTAAAATCGTCACCTCAACTAGCACTTTTAAACATATAAACCAAGTGAACCACGTAAATATCTTTGTTCAATTTGTATTATGAGATTCTTTTTTAACTATGTTTGATTGTGAATTACATGACTTTAGAAAAATGGTTCCTATTGAATTGGATTTTTGGTTTAAATCAGCAATAGTTAGTATTATTATTATTGCTTTCAAAATACAGTTGGGAATGGCAAGTT